>APFE030862760.1:55810-81861 GCA_000404065.3 Pinus taeda | reverse complement strand
TGTTGATTTCTAATCCTATTTGATATATGTTTATTTGTTTCTCATACCTCTTTATACCACTTTTATATTTATTTATTTACCATACCTCTAGTTCATTTATATTTTTATTTATTTACTATACCTCTTTTTTTTTGTGTTCGTAAACCTCTTCATATTTTAAATTTATATTGCTTTTATACATAATAATAATTAGATGGATTTTTAAATAGGACCGGCAATAGATTAAAAATGTTAAACATTACACATTAAATATTTGCATTTACGCATTTAAGTTTACTTTTGCATTTATGTTTTTACATGAGATCCACCTCCATACTAGGTTGTAGAGTGCCTCTCTGTGCAATAACATTGAGTGCAAAAATTGAGGAAAGGTTTTCACCTTGATAGATTTGATCCCTCTCAGTGCTTGATATATCTAGAGTTAAGATGGATCTACGATGGTTTTAGTCATGTGCTGTGAACGAAAATATATCGAACATGTGATTAATTTTATCAATAACATGTAAATACATCTAACATTAATATAATGATTTTAAATATGTCTAAGATTTATCTTGTCATTTTAATTTTAAATTTTCTTAGTTACCTTAGTTTGTTGAGATGATAAATATTGTTAATAACTTTAATGACGAAAAATGATGAAATAAAAATTTTGAAGGAAAAGTGACAATGTAATAGTGTTTAATGATAGAAACTGTGGAACTCAAAAATGGAGGAACACAAGCACTCTGCAAAAGATGAACTAACCCTAGGGTTCAAAAACCTGTGCAACCCTTGACATTGTACGAGGAGCAGCTAATATGACTAATAACCGAAGGTAGGAAAAGATGCAAGTTGCATGCGAGGGGAGGGGAGAGAGCTCCCCTCCTACCGGAATGTAACAACTGATAAGTCAAGTGGGAAGACCAACAAATATCGAAGTTCCCAAGAAGTGGTAGGCCCCAATAATGGCCCTGTCCTTGGATCTAGATAACAGGCAAGAAGTAGAGGGTAGTGATTGCCATGTGCAGTAGAGAAACTCATATTCGTAATATCTCTTAAGAAACTGGAGAAATACTAAAACTACATGAAGGGTCACACGATGATATGAAAATCCATTGGCATCTCACCAATGGAGAAGGATGTAATCAAATGGATCTAGCAGAAATGGAAACCAAAAGGCCATGTAGAACTCAAGTTGTGAGCTTGAGGATTTTTTACGGTAATCTTCTCAAACCTCCAAGATAAGAGATAATTTTTTAAAACAATCCATATTTTCATTATAATGCAGGATTGTTCATGAGATATTGGGAAGAATGTTATAGCCCTGATAAATAGAATTTCCTCAAAGCCCATGGCTAGGTACGAATCTTTGGTCTACAATGGATTTCTCGGATCCGGAAATAATGGAAGGAATCAGAAACTTAATAGGAAGGTTTGTCAAAATCATAGAAACCACACGAAGGGGACACTACACCTCATATGCTAGGATTTGCATGTATATGAATATTTTAGAGCCCATCCCTAAATCAATAGAACTGGAGTATCATGAAGAAATTTGGCAACAGACCTAGGACTATGAGCATATCCCATTCTGATGCCGTCGATTCCATGTGTATGGCCACTTATTCAAATAATGCACATTGAACAAAGAAGAATGGACAGATCCAAAACAGAGTGAAATGAAACCCCTAGAGGAGGTGAATGAGAGGTTCTAAGAGGTCAAGCACAAAAGGAATACCCTGAAAGGACAACAAAACCCAAGAAACAACAACCAAAAGAAAAATACCAATAAAAATAGATATGGGGCATTGAAAGAAGAAGAAGAAATAGAAAATGAGACAAAAACAATGGATTAGTAGGAAGAAAAAAAAGAAAGTAGTTTGAATAAATAAAAAACAACCCCAAATAGGAAAGCTCAAATAGATCTTATAGAAAAAGAAGAGTGGGAGAAAATATATCTCACCATAAAGGAGGTGGATACAGTCAAAGGGGAGGAGTTAAACATGGAAGAGGAAGTTCTGAAAAGATTGTTAAATGAGTGGAGGAATTTGGAGGAAATATGCATGCCAGAGGACCAAAATAAATTGTACATTGAAACCTTTCATCAATATAAGGCTAACCAAGGATAGAGACAAGTAGAGATAGCAGAGCAACTCAACATGCAATAAGAAAACTCATAGGAACAACACAATAGAAGAAAAAGAGGGAAGAAAAGAGGGAGAAGAAATTTGCAGGAGTCAATCCAAATAATGGGAAATATGTTGGTAAACACTGTAAGGATAGTACCATTGTCATCGGTATTCCAACAACTCAATAAAGTTGACCAATGATAGTGCTATCATGAAATATAAGCAACCTTAACATCCATGGAAAACAAAGATACCTACATGAGCTGTTGAGAAAGGACAAACCTCAAATAGTTCTCCTCTAGGAAACAAAGGTAACAGGAGAAAAGGTAGAGGAGATCCTATTGAAAATGAAACCATGATATGAAGTAGTAACATTGGATGAAAAAGGAAGTGCAGGGGGCATCACCATCCTATGGAACCCGGTAGAGGTAAAGGTAGACTATTGGATAGGAATTCAGAGAATCCCTACTAGTATCTTTTGGAATATAGGGACTAAAGAATGGATCATAATCTCAGTAATATATGGGCCGCATACTCCTGCAAAGAAGGAAAAAAATTTACAAAGCATTAGGGAACTAAGCCAAAACCATGCTAAAAAACTTTGGTTAATAGAAGGGGATTTCAATTTGATAACCTCTCTAGAGGAAAAAAAAAAAGGAGGGATAAGAAGAGAAGAACTTAAAATGGAACAGTTTAGGGATATGCAAGAAGAGCTCCACCTTGTAGATATCCCCACCAATAATTGAACTTACAACTAGAATAACCAAAGACGAGGAAACCACCAAATTTCGTCATGGTTAGATAAATTCTTGGCAACTAAGAATTTAATAAGTAGAGATGTATGTTATGAAGTGTCAATCCTGCCATGTATGGGATCTGAACAGTGACCGATTAGGCTGGAAGTAGATGTGAAACAAGGGCAGAACAAGATACCATTCTGGTTTGAAGCCTTATGGCTGCGCGATCTGACCTTCTTAAAGGAAATGAAGGAATAATGGAGATCAAGCACAAAAAAAGTGAGGGATAAAATTCATACATTCCAGCTACACCTTAAAGAAATCAAAGGCAAAATAAGAAATGGAATAAAGAAGAATTTGGTAATATTCATCAAGACCAGGAATTGCTACAGGCAAGGATGAAAAGGGTGCAACAACAGATAATAACAAATGGTCGTTCGGAATCCTTAGTGGAGGAATATGGACAACTATTGGCTATCATGGAGGAAAGGAGGCAGCAATAATAGATCTTGTGGAAACAAAAATCGAGAGTCCAATGGCTAAGGGAGGGAGAAAGGAACATTAGATTCTTCCACAAAGTAATGATGCAAAATCGACATTATAACATAATATTTTCATTATTAGGTGAGGAAGGAAATTGTCTAATACAAAATGAAGAGATGGAGAACTTACTGGTCCATCATTTCCAAAAAAAATTACAGAACCAAATCCAAACAAGATAGAATATATAAAAAGATAAATAGGCACATCCTTCAATTGGTCAGTAGGAACCAGAATCTAGCACTAATAAGGGAAATAATTGTGGAAGAGGTAGAAGCAGTAGTCAAAGGATTAACAAAGAATAAAGCATCGTGACTTGATGGCTTGACCAGAAAATATTTCCAGGCAACATGGTCAATTCTAGGACAATATATCTTAGAAGTAGTGGAGGAGTCCAAATGAAATAAAAAGATACACCTGACCCTTAACTCAACCTTATTATCTCTTATTCAAAAATCTAACCACTCTGAAGAGCCTTATGGGTTTAGACCTATAGCCTTATGCAATGTAATATATAGAATTATTTCAACCATAATGGTCAATCACCTAAAACCGATCCTCCCAGGTCTAATCTCCCAAGAGAAAACTTGTTTTGTTAAAGTAAGGAAAATTGTGGATGGGATAGTAACTGCTCAAGAGGCAATCCACTCCCTTAAGGATCTCAAAGCCAAAGGAATGATGATCCAATTAGACCTATCGAAAGCATGCAATTGGTTAGGCTGGACCTATTTCCAAAGTATCCTGAAAGCCTTTTTCTTTGACCCACGATGGATAAATTGGATCTATTATTTTATATCGACTCTTGTGTTCTCAATTCTCCTAAATGGAGCACTGACAGAGGAATTCAACACAAAAAGGGGTTTAAGTCAAGGAAATCCAATTTCCCCTTTCTTGTTTATAGTAGCAATTGAAGGGATAGGATGATATGTTAAGCTGAAAGTGAAAGTAGGAAAATTAAAAGGTCCATGCATGTGGGCAAATGACTTTCCCTTAACTCATCAACAATTTGTTGATGAAATCATGAAGTTCTCTCAAGCTACACTTAAGGAAGCTAGGGCCCTCCTAGACATTTTACAAGACTCCATGAATGCCTCAGGAATGCAGATCAACGAAGAGAAGTTGAATATCTTCTTCTTCAACACAACAACTCAATTCCAAGCATTTATGTTAATAATAATGGGCTTCCGCATAGGAACCTTCCCATTGAAATATTTGTGGATTCCATTAAGTATTCATCCAATCAGAGTGGCAACCTGGATGGTACTCATGGAAAAGATCCAAGGATGCCTACAAAATTGGACATTTGGGACATTAAACATGGTGAGTAGGGTCATACTACTAAAGGCACTGTTGTAATTAGTACCGATCTACCATTTCTCAAGCATAGTAATCCCTAAAATAGTATGTAATGAGATGATAAATGTATTCAAGGAATTCCTATGGAAAGGGAAAAAAACAAAAACAAAATAGCTACTATTATCTTGGAACTGGTTAATTAAACCAAACAAAGCAGGGGGGTTGGACCTCCAAGATCTATATACTTTGAACCAGGGAATGGAGGCTAAGTTATGGTGGCGATGGATACAGGGAGAAAAATATCTATGGAAACAAATATGGGGTAGAAAATATGGGATGCCTATATCAAGAGAAGGATAATTGAGAATCCAAGAAAATATAAAGGGGTCGGCTATATGGAACCTTGTAATAGAAAACAAGGAACTGATAATAAACCATAGCTTCTGGGAAATAAGGGGAGGAGATAAAGCTAGGTTCTGGCAAGTGGCTTGGCATAAGAGAGAAAAATTATTCAGTAGGCTAGATCTAGTGGAAATATTCTTAAATACAAACAGATCGACAAATTAGACGGTGTGAAAGTTCTGGAAAACGGAGGCAGGAGTACAGTGGAGAAAATGTAATAGTAGACAACATTGACCAGAAGCACCATACTATATATACAGTGGGTAACATATGATAAGGAGATGGACTCTAGAAGAATAGTGATTGCGAAAGGACTAGACATTATAAGGTGGGGATACAGAATAAAAAGTATGTTCACTATTCAAGAAGGATATTATTTACAAGCACAACACCAACAACAACAAGGGTTACCCATATGGGAATGCATATGGAATGAAGAAGTATGGCCGAAAGTAGCCTTCTTCCTACGGGTGGTCCACCATGGCCGAACCCTAACATGGGATAAACTATAGGTAGGGGGGATGTAGGGCCCATCAATTTGTTGCACATGTTAAGGACAAATGGAAATGATGGAACACCTTCTAAATGCTTGTAGTTATAGCAAACTCCTATGGAAGAATCGCGGAATAGTATTTGGCCACACAAACAGGGATCAATCAAGTACAAAAACAATAATGGAAAAATGGAGAAAAAAATATACTAGAGTCCCATCTTCATCTGAACCTGGAATATCTCCTTTGGATTCCTGTTATGGGCAGTATGGAAAGAGAGGAACCGAGGAATTTTTAAATGGGAAAAAATAATAACAATGGAGTTATGGGAAATGATCATACAAAACATTAGGGAGACGATCCTAGCAGATAAATGGTACCCAAATGAATGGGAAATCATACCACAGGAACATTGAATAATGGAAAGGTTAAATATGAGTCCATGAATGTTGATGCCCAACTCGTGGAAACATAAACCTACACCCCAAGAATCCTTAGTCCACTTTGTGTTTCCGCCTGAGGAATTCATAAAACTAAACTTCGATGGTGCAATCAAAGGAAATATGGGAGTAGGAGAATTAGGAGGAGTGTTCAGAGACCACTAGGGAAAAACCATTCATATGTTTACAATGGATTGAAAAATGATGAGAAACAATGAAGTGGAACTCTATGCACTTAAACGAGGGTTAGAAATAGCTCGAAGAGAAAATTTCCAGAAGATAGTGGTGGAAGGAGAATCAACACTGGTGATAGACACAATGAGAAAATTTTCAACAAGGAACCTAATAGGAAAAGATATGCCAAAGTTGGAGAACGGAAAGACTAGTACATGAAATAGGAAACCTGATACAAGGCATAGATTACATCATCTTGACACATGTCCAAATATCGGCGAATGTGGAAGCAGACTACTTAGCAAACTAGGGATGTGGAAAAATCATAAGCAACCTTGATATATAGGGAGAAGCAATAAATCAAACAGAAGCATTGAATAGTCTCATGGAAATTCTGAGAAAAGAAAAGGAGAAAGGACAGAATCCCCGATTGGGGTGCATAGGCAAATGGGAGCCAAAAGGTATAAGGGAAGGGTAAATGGAAGGAGGGTAGGATAGCTAGCAAAGGGTGATGGAAAACAAAAGACAAATAAGGCAGCCAGAAATTGTAAGGATATTTTAGAGGAAAGTAAATGGATGGGAAGTTGGCGCCTTGACTGAGGACCTCACAAGAAGGAAGGGAAGGCAGATATGGAAAAGTGGCAAGTGGGGGGTACCGCAGTAATGAGAATAGTTTGGTCAGTGAGAAATTTTGAAAAAAAGGTGGCAAGGCAACTGGGTGAATGCATGCAATGTGCTGAGGAAAAATGAGCAGATGGAGTAGTTGGTGAATGACGAGAGAAGGGGCATGACGACCAGCAACCGGAATTCATCTACAGCACCTAGTATGTAATTACATCTCCCCCCTTTATTGATAGGGTAACAATGACATGAAAATGGAGAAGAATTTGGAAAATAAGGAGAGAAGAATTGAATGTAATAGGAAAATGTTGGTCCTGTGCTAAGAAAAGAGTGTCTCGTCTTTTAGTTGAGAAAATAAATGAAAAATCCCAAGTGCTCAAGTATAATTTCTTGTTAATATTGAATGGTTTCGACTTGATAGCATTCCTGGAAGGTGGGAGGGAAAAAATGAACCTTGTAAGGGGCCTGATTGGTATTGTGGTAGAAAAAGAATCTTTGGTCTCATATTTGTGGAAACTTATGGTAAATTTTTTGTTTTCATCTGTAATTGCCTATTGATAATGTCTTCGTATAAAGGGATGGTATTCCTAGATGGGTGGTGGGTGGAAAGCATCCTGTGAGAGGCTCGAGGGGGAAGCCAAACCTAGGGGAAAAATAATAATGTCTGGTAGTAGGAATCACTATAGAATTGAGTAGAGGAAAGGCTTTGAGGCCTCTGCAAGCTCTTGGGGAAGTTGTAGCCCCCTAGACCCAAGAGGGGAGAAAGCTAAGAACCATAATTGGAAAAAAATCCAAGTGAGGATATCATGGAGTCAGATGGGATACTCTTATCACAGGGATAGGAAAATGGAAAAGTGGTCTAGGAAAGGACTAAATCCAGACCAAAAGGGTAGTGCAAGGTTGGAGAAAGAGCAAATTTGGAAGATATTGAGTAGTGATGAAATTGTAGGGAAGCCACAACACTAAAAAGCGAAGAGGAGGTCCGTCTAGGTGGTGGAATAGATGAAAACGATCATCTCCCCTAAAGATGGTAAGAAAACATCTAGCCTGCTAAACCATAAGCAAGGAGGGCAACACCTGGGGAGACCTTGGGGAATGGGAATCAGGGGGGGCATAGAGCTGAGGGGTGAGGCTTTAACAAAGTGGCTGCAAACTAGGGGTGATGGGTTGAATGAGAAGAAAATTGGGAGCGATAAGGCCAAATCACAGACTAAAAAGAAATGGCAAAACACTATTGATAAAATTATTATTGATTTTAGTGATTTATTACTAGTTCACATCATAGGTAGTATTAATTCAAGTGTTCACCAATCCCCAAAGTTTTGGCAACCGAAATAGGTAAGGCTGTAGGAGTGCAGAGATTGTAGGAAACGGAAGCATAAAGAGATGGTAAAAGAGGGCAGGCAACAGGGACGAAAAGTGGGCAGAATAGCAGAAAAAAGCATATAATAGAAAATGAAGGGCTCAGAGGCATCAATAAGCAAACCAAAGAGAAAAAAGGGGAATAAGAACAAAAAAGGAGTGCATGCATAATTTAATCAATGCCTACTATGCAAGAACCCCAACAAAAGTAAAGGCAGTAATAGCATCATGGGAAGGGGAGCTAAATTCAAATGTGGAAAATGAAGAAATCCCAGGTCCTACTCAAGGTTGCCAAACACTGTTCACACAGACCATACAACAATATTGGGTAATGAAAAACCTTATGTCCACGACAATGATAACTTACAAGGATAGAGAGGAGATAGAAGGGGATAGGCAAGAAGAACCAAGCTTAAAAGATCTCTAGAAGGAAATCCAGCCAGTACAAGTGCAACAATATCATCAAAACATCTAGTTAAAGTTAAAGAGAATGAAAAAGAAAATCCAGACACTGTTGCAAAGTGAAGCACCCGGGTCAAGTGTGACAGACCTGACTCTAGTATAATCATTAGATGACTGAATTAGAGATCCAAATAGTTAAATTTTGTTATTATGTCAAATAACATTTACTTTTCAAGCATGATGTATATAGTAGATATAACAACAAATGTAGCCTCGATGATAAGAATTAAATTGTTTAAATTTTGGACATCTTTTGATGCAGATCAGTGAGCAACAAACCTGGTTTCCAACATGCAGGTTGAAGTCACCAGAAATATTTTGATAGACATATTTTACTACCTTTTTATGGAAAATTAATAGAAAAGGGAAGTACTACCAAGCTTACACAAAAAAAATGATAGAAAATGCGAATATTAAGAACGTATTCAATTACAAATAGCCTTCATTGTGATTAATCTCAAACTATTTACTTGTACTATTCTTATTGTCACCCTTGTTACTTTTGTCATATTTTCATATTGATTATATGAAAAGGATAGTGGAAATATTAAAACATTTAAATATTTAGCTCGAGATGTTGTAGTAAACATCATACATTGTCTCTCTCGCTCTCCAATATTAATAGGTTGAATAAATATAGCATAAATATCAATGTACATTGTTAATAATTTTTTTGTGCTTATATTGAAATCAATGCACATTATTAATCCAATCACTTTAACATTAATGTACCATCATACATCCAATTACATCAAATTTAAAATCAACATCTACACTGAAATCAATGCATCTTAAGATTAGAAAACAACATCTACATTAAAACCAATACATCTTATGCATGTAATCAAATAGGATTAGAAATCAACATATACACTCAAATCAATGCATCTAGTGCAAGTAAGAAAATAGGTTTAGAAGCCAACACCTAAATTGAAATCAATGCATCTAGTCTAAGCAACCACAGAGGATTAGATATCACCATCTACACTAAAATCAAAGCATTTAGTGCAGCACTCAAATAGGATTAGAAATAATCTACATTGAAATCAATGCATCTAGGGCAAGCAATAAAATATAATTAGAAATAAACATATATATTTAAATTAATGCTCCTAGTGCAAGAAATCAAATAGGATTAGAAATCACCATCTACACAAAAATCAATTCATTTAGTGAAAGAAATCAAATAGGATTATAAATCATCTACATTGAAATCAATATATCTTGTGCAAGTAATCAAATATAATTACAAATCAACATCTACAGTAAAATAAATGCATCTAGTGCAAGAAATTAAATAGGAATATAAATCACCATCTACACTTAAACCAATGCATCTAGTGCAGAGAAATCTTCTTCTGTCTCTCCCCCCCTCCATCTATATCTATATATCCATCCATCTTTCCTTATTTGTCACTCAATCTCATCCCCCCAAACTGACATGCCCTCTCACTCCATATTTATCAATCTCTTTGTCCCTCCCTCCCTGTCTCCACCTCTCTCTTCTTCCCTCTCCTTCACCTTCCATCTATATCTCTATCTCCTTTTGTCTCTTTATATCACCCCCAAAACATACACTCTCTCTTTCCAATCTAGCTATCTATCACACTCTCCTCCTCCTCCTCCTCCTCCTCCTCCTCTCTCTCTCTCCTCTCTCTCTCTCTCTCTCTCTCTCTCTCTCTCTCTCCCCTGCTTCTACCTCTCTTCCCTTATAATGTCCTCTCTCCCTCTCTCTCCATCTTCCATATCACTCCCTCACTCTCTCTCCACCTTTATCTCTATACGTATTTGTTCTTACCACCCTCTCTCTTTGCATCCATATCCATCTCATTTTTCCTACCACTCTACACTCTCTGTCTTCCTCTCTCTCGCACATCTCTCTCTCTCCACCCTCCAAGACTATTACTATATGCCTCTCTCTCCTTCTCTCCCACCTTCTCTCCATCTATCCTTCTTTGTCACCTTATCTCACCCCCAAACATACATACTCTCTCTCGAGTGACCCCTTCTCACTCCCTCTCTCTCCACTTCTCACTCTCTATGTCTCTCTTCTTTCCTCCCTCTCTCCCCCTCCAACTCCATCTCTCTAACAATACCTTTCTCCTCCTCTCTCTCAAGTCCTCTCTCTTGTCCTTCCTCTCTCTCCCTTTCTCTTCTACCTCCTGCTCTCTTCCCTCATCACTCACTCTCTCACGCTTTCTCTCTCTCTCTTTCCCCTCCAATCCCCTCACTTTCTCCATCACTCTCTTCCTCTCTCTCAAGTACTCTATATTGTCCTTCCTCTCTCTCTCTCTCTCTCTCTCTCTCTCTTTGTTTTCTCTCCAATCCTCTCTCTTCCCCATAACTCTCTCTCTATATCTCCAACTATGTTACTAACTGCCTCCCTTTCTTCTTCTCTCTCCTTCTCTCCCCCCATGTCTCCATCTCTCCTTCTTTGTCTCTTTATCTCACCCCTAAACATACACACTCTCTCTCCATCTCTCCCTTGTCATTCCTTCTCTCTCCACTTCTCACTCTCTATGTCTTTCTTATTCCCTCCCTCTCTCCTCCTCTCTCTCTTGTCCTTCTCCTCTCTCCCTCCCTCTCCTACCACCCTCTCTCTTATCTTTTTCTCTCTCTCTACCCTCCAATCCTCTAACTATCTCCCACCCTCTCTCATTCTCTCTCTCCTGCCTCCATCTTTATGTCTCCCTCTCCCTCTCTTACCCTTCTCTACCTCTCTGATTCCTCTCCCTCTCTCTCTTTTGTTGCTCTCCCCGTTCCTTAAGTTTATCCCCATATCTCCCTTGTCACTCCCCCTATCTCTCTGTCTCTATCACTCTATGTATTTGTTATTCCCTCACATATATATCTAGACTTTATATATATATATATATAATATATATATATATATATATATATATATATATATATAAATATATATATAATATATATATATATATATATATCATGAACATGTTAATATAATTATAATATAAAATTAATATTGTATTAATCCAATGTTGTTAAATTTAACAATATTAATATCATAATGTATTGATATGAATATTTGATTTAATAATAATATTGATATTACTCTTTTAATATTGATACAGGGTTTTATAATATTTTTTTGCATGTTATTAATAATAATTCGGTCCACGGTATTTGGCCCATAGGTTTGGTTTATAATTAGATGTTGATTTCTAATCCTATTTGATATATTTTTATTTATTTACCATACCTCTTTATACCTCTTTAATATTTACTTATGTATCATATCTCTTTTATAAATATGGTATTTTCCCCATGATATTCGGCCCATGGCATTAATAATAATTTGGCTCATAGGCTTCACCTAAATAAAACCTCTTTTTTGAGGTTTTGTAAATATTAAGAGGTTTATGAAGTAAATATAAAAATATTTTTCTATTTATTTACCATGCTTATAATTTATTTATATTTTTATTTATTTACCATACCTCTCAAGTGAGTATAAAAATAGGTTTTGTCTATTTACCATACCTATGGTTTACTTGTATTTTATATATTTACCATTCCTCTTTTTGGAGTGTTCTTAAATCTCTTCATGTTTTAAATTTATATTGTGTTTATACATAATAATAATTAGATTCATTTCTAAATATGACCGAAATTATATTAAAAATGCTAAATGTTAAATTTTAAACATTGCAACTTAAATGTTTACATTTTTATGTGAGATCTACCCCCTCTTGGTACAATAAAGTTAATGTTAATAAGATGTAAATAATAAGAATAGTTTTATATTGTGTTATTATGATAAAATGGGTAGGTGTAAGTTAATAATTATATTTTATGAAGCATGAGGATCAATGTAAATGTGAAAAATTAATAGTTTGTTAACTTGGAAAGATGATTGAAGGTTGTTCCTTAAAGAATTTGAATATAGTGTGAAAAATGAAATGTAGGAAATTAAATTAATTTTTTTCCAATATAGAATTTTTATTTATCAAATTATTCCGTGGAATTTTGTTATAAGTAACCACTCTTTTTTCATGTTTATAGGGTTTCTTCTGGACCCATTCCCTATGGTATTTTTCATATAGGCAACATCACTATACTGATTGCATTTTCCTACCATTTAGAAAATATGACATTAGATACCCCCACGCTTTGATAGGTGGATGAACGCCTCTGTGTTTTTTATTTTTCATTTATCAAGTGCTAGAGCCTTTTTGGGACGAGAAATATAGCACCATTAGCCTTTTCTATTTCGGTTCTGATGTTGTTTAATCTATTTTTGATTGGGATTCAAGTGATTGTATTCATATCGAAGCCACGACAATATTATTTCTCATACTCATGCTGACAACACATGTCCCCGCAAACTCCCCGTACTTATAACCTCTTGGTTTACCCCAAGAGGACATTCTACCACTTGTAATTGGTTTGGTCAATGGTAGCATCATTGGTTCACCCTTATTCAAAGCATCAAAGATTAGTCACCATTATCTCCCACGGAGTCAGTTCATATATTCATTCTATTACATTATATTATACCCTTTTTTTGTTGTACCCATCCTATATTGTAGTGATTTGACCTCTAGATGCCATATTGAATTACTAATCCATCTTTCACAAACCTCTATTCAGGTAATTGACCATTGCTTGTGTAATATTTTTAGTCACTATTAGGTCAATCTTACATGTTATATGACTACAAGGGAAGTCATAATCCAACCCATAAGACCACTCTATTCCCCACGTTAATGTCAATGTATGCATGTCACACTATACTATGTATCTTGTGCATTTCTTGAGGACTCCTCAATGTCTCAACCTGATAGGGCTCTCCTCTATTGATTTTAGGACATGTATTCTAGGGGATTCACCTAGAGGACAATGTACCTTTAATATACTAACCTAATTGACACATACTTTCAATCAAGCAGAGGGAGACTTTAATGGATTTTGATTTATTTTTTTCTCACATGTCACCTTTCATTCCTTGTCTCATGATTGAGAATAATATAATTAATGGTACATTGTTGAAGTAGATTGTACCAACATTCTAGGCATGTTTTAGATGTTCTCATACCTCAGGAGGGGTTTTTCCTTCAATTGTTCACCCACATGTTTGACCCTCAACATTTGACAATGCAACCTCATATGCAATTAAGTAGATTTGATTAGCTTGATTTCCATCATTTGCGGACCTCACCACATGATCCTCTCTAGTTAACTCATTCATATCTTTAGAGCCCCTTCCTATTCAACTCAGATGTTTTAGTTGTGATCTCGCCCTCTCATGAGCATGGGAGCATTTTGCCATATGTACCTAACTTAGTATTATTAATTGTATCAACCCAAGACCTTATTTTCCAAGCACGTGTATATGGGGCTTTGTATTTCATTGTATGAAATTTTTTCCCATTAAAGGCAACACATTGATATATTATAAATTATTTAGCTCATACCCACTTTTCTAGGCACATCATTATTCTTTGTACTTTGTTTTCTCGTTGTGTATGGATATTCCTCCACTTCTTCATTAATATCATGTACACCCACATGGAAGTCTTGATTGATGAGTGGTAACCACATCCTTCTACCGTGGTTAAGATCCCTGTAATAGTGACTCTCTCTCTCTCTCTCTCTCTCTCTCTCTCACCGCCTCTTATGTCTAGTGAAAGGAAAACTACAATGTATTTTGATCATATGATGTGCTCCCAACACTCATATATAGGGGTGCAACCTTGAAATTCCTTACTTGTCTTAGGGACCTATAATACCAATGTAGGCCCCTTATTGTTATTGTTGTGCCCGTGTAGCCCCCATATCATTATTGTTGTGCCCCATTGAATCCCATTATTGCTATTGATTATCCCTTTCATTATTATTATTATGTAGGATCTGATTATATTGTGACCCCTTAGACCCCTATATACCAAGGATGTCTTGTCATTTGTATCATCCAACAATTGTTTATTTATGTGATGTTTCTCCATTGAAGAGGCTAATTTTCAAGTCACTTTTCTATATTTTCTTCTATTTGTGATATTGTTGCATAACATTTGATATCAAAGGTTTGGATTCTAGGGTTTTGTTGCTTCAAATAGACCATATTTTTTTATAGAAGGCTTCAAATGATAAAATTTTGACCACATGGAGCTAAAATCCTAATGAAATTCCTGAATAAATTTAAGATTTTGGTTTGCTATATTTTCTGACATATGATTCAAAGTGGTTGGGGTTTATGTATGCTCAAAAAGTTAGTCTCAAATAGGTGACATATGGAAAATCATCATAAATTTCTCTTTGATATTGGATTTGAATTTTGTAAAAAGTGGCTGAGATCACAAATATTGTAGTTTTTCTTGTATCAATTTCAGGGCCAAAGGTTGAAAGAGTGACACTTGGAATCTCGTACAAGTTTACCCTACTAAGCCAAACCATAATTAATTTTTTGTGGGAGATTTGGTATAATTTTGCCTTGAAGAATCAAATATTGTAATAAATTGAGGCATTAGAAAGAAGAGTCAAAGTTATACCAAAAGATGGAATTTCAAACCTTGGGAGGCAAATATTTTAGAGATACAATAGTGTCAAGATCGAGTTCTTAACAACAAGAATAATGTGTTTTTTTTTTTTTTGCATAAATTTTGTTTGAAAAATCAGTTTGAAGTGATTCAAAGGCCATAGTGAAGCATAGATATCATTATTTGATTCCAAAATTCCTAAAAAGAATAGATACACCTAGTAACAAACTAGAAATTTCTACTATGACACATGAATAAGAGGAAGAAATGCAATATGATATATCAAAATTATGAGACCAAGTGCAAAACAATTTTCTCCAGAGAAAATTAACCAAAAATGAATTGAAATCTAATATGGATGGTTTAAAAGCAAAAGTAAAAGGCAACATAAAAGACTTGAAGGATGGTTTAAAAGCAAAC
The DNA here is from genome assembly GCA_000404065.3 of Pinus taeda. Taxonomy (NCBI): domain Eukaryota; kingdom Viridiplantae; phylum Streptophyta; class Pinopsida; order Pinales; family Pinaceae; genus Pinus; species Pinus taeda. Next base: position 66,305 of record APFE030862760.1, on the reverse strand, counting down.
ATGGAAGCTAAGATGGATGGTTTAAAGAATGGTTTAAAATAAAGCATGGAAGGTTTGAAGGATAGTTTGACAAAGTTGTTACAAAAATGATTCCTGGTGGTGACAAGGTACTCCATGAAAATAAGGATGAGAACGAAAGGAATATGAAATGTGATTTTAGAGACTCCAATATTGGTTTTAAGACCCACCACATTCCAAATATGGATATGAGAAAGTTTTATTGAAAGGATATGGTAACATGGATACTACATATGGATAAATTCTTTGATCTACATGATGTGTCATACACACGAAAGGTATGCTTTTCATATTTATATTTAGAACAAAATCAGTTTGTGTCGTACTGATGGCCTTGTTCTTCTAAATCAATTTTCCCTTGGAATAATTATATGGAAGAATTGGGAGCACATTATGATGATACCAAGAGAAATACCTTCTTTAGCCAATTGATAAATCTCAAAGAAAAGAGTTCAATTGATGAGCACATCGAGGACTTCCAAATATTGAATATCAAGGTAAATGATGTTCTAGAATAGAATATGATTATTTTCTTCATAGGGACTTGTTGAAGGGCTAGAATTTACCGCCAATAGAAAGGGGATCTCCCCAGTGCAGAATCCCAATTAGACTCTACACCATTTGCTTTAGGTATTTCGTCTATTAGGTAGGCCCAACTATCATGTAGTTGATTGAAGTTTTATTTGGGCAAGAAAGGGAAAATTAGCTAAATGGAATGTATAAACTTCAACAAACACAATTAACTCATGAATGCTCTATAAAATAGATACCATAGATAGAAAGATTCTAACTTCAAAGAATGAATATTAATCAAAGCACTATTAGAAAGACTTAAAAGAATACCACACATAGCTGAAGCGTAAACGTAACAACCAAGAATGAGTTTAGGATGGTTAAGAATTTAAAAAAACAAGTATGTGCACAATCCACAATAATACCATGCCAATATCAATAAATAAGTTTATCAACATAAGCATAAGGCTAACATACTATATACCATCCATGTGTTGCAAAGGAAACTCATAGAATTGAAAGATACATGAAGAGGTAGTACACTGAATCTCATAAGAGCTTCCAATTGATCAAGCTAATAATATTCATGGCATCAAAGTACAAAGTATTCATCCAATCCAATAGTGGAAATCTACTTTTACTCCTTGCATTTATTAAAAGAGCATAAGTTATCAAAAAAATATGCACCATAATAAGTCCAAATTTAAACATCCCTTACAATATGCCATGGGAGTGTATTTATAGAAACGAGGGTGACTTCTGGTATTCCCGTGACTCTTAGACTTCCTCATGAACTTTAGACTTTTTCATGACCTTTAGACTTCCTTATGAATCTTAAAATTTGTGTTCTATTCTACTCTATGCTATCTCTTTATTCTCACCAAAATAAGCTAATTCTACCCTATCAATTTAGTAATATATAATTATTAAACATTTATGTGCAGTTGCTTCACAAGGTAGGTGTGTGAGAGATTATACTCATCATGTAATGGAGCTATCTTTGGCTTATAATCATCATGTCTATGTAGGCCTTCAAGGGCATATAGAATCATGAGTCCTGCTTTTGACCTTTATCTGATTAGCTGGAAGCACTGGATTCATGTACATCCTCACTGGCTACACCATGTAACATGTAATGTTCTCCTTTGTGACCTTCAAGTCATGTGCATCGAATCTTGCCTAAAAGTGTTGATAAATGATTGAACCTCTTGTAGGATGTCCTTATTCTTCCTCACTTCTCCAACTACCCCAATAGAAGGAACCCCATCATTCTCTATCACTGACTCCAATCCACTCAAAAGATGTTTGTAAGAAGCAAGAACATTATCAACATCTCTAGCTAGATTATCTTGTGATTGGATCTTAATGCGTATCTAGACTTTATCATTCTGGGTGGTGCTCCAAGATTTCTTTGATAGAGTCGTCGGTGCCTTTGGATACTTGTTTGTCCACTCATGAATATTTTCCATAGTTGTAATGACCTCTTTCAGCATGGATGATTTTTCTTTCATGTTGGCCTATATGGCTAGGATGGGGGGCACAATATCATGCAACTTCGACATCTCTACATAAACTATTTCCATGGCTCATCTCAGGGTTTCAACCTCTTCCTTGATTGTTACCTGCAATTCCTTCATGCATGAGTGATCTAAGAGAAGTGTTGCATTCTCTTCTTCTAGCTTCCTTCTATCTTCTTCTACTATGCGGCTCTTTGTTTAGATGCATAGAGACTTGGAGTTTAGAAATTTTCTTTCTCATTATCCCAATATTCAGCTCAGTTGTGGTCACAAAGGTAGTCCCAATAGAGGTGATCATTTTAGGGTTTACCATAGTATCTAGGGTGATTTCCTTCTTCATGGTCACAGACAAAGGCTCTGCATGGTTCCTAGCATAATAATTCCTTCTTTGTTGCATGATCTTGCAATTCAATTGATCATAGGTAAGTTTGGTTAGGTCTAACAATTCCTACTCGGCCTCATCAGGAATGCTTAGCTCCTTTAATGGAAGATGCCCTCTAGTGATGGGAGTGGATGGGGGAACATCTACTAGGGTCAGTTGACCTTGCTCATTAAGTTGTTGTTGATTTTCAGACTCTTTTAATTTTTCTTGCCAGCCTCTTCATGTTGTTTTCTTAGTTCCTCTTCTTCCTCTCTCTTCTTTTCTTCTTATGCCTTCCTGTTTTGTTCCTCCTCTAGTCTCTTATTTTCCTTCTCTTCCTGTTCTCATTTCTTCTTGAGATCTTCTTATTTTTTGTTTTTCTCCATTGTTCTATTTGTTCCTACTCTATCTTCTCTTCTTCCTCTTAGGCCCTCTACTCCTCTTGCCTTCTCAACCATCCCTTCATTTGTTGTTTTTTTGTACTTTCTTCCTCATGTTGTTTCTTATCATGCTTGTCTTTTGGCTATTGATCTCCTAGTTTCTACGACCATCATAGTTATTATTCTATTTTCCTCCCGAGCTGTTACTTTTTCCTTGCTAATATCACATTTCTATTCTCTAGTGTTTCATCATATTCACCCTCATATTGGCCTCTCGGGGTATCTTCTCTTTCTTTTCTTTTGTGCTTCTTTAGTTTCCTTGCTGCCTTTTGTTGCTCTTTCTTCCTCTTAAGTGAATTTGACATTTATTTTAGGCTGACATTTTCTTGGGAATTCCCATATTTCTCTTCCTCCTTTTCTTAATATTCGCTTGGGTCGAACTCCCTGGCTCTGTTGTACGAATTTCTAACTTTGTCCTCGTGAGAATGCCTGTTGTGCGAGTATGACGAGTTGAAATTGGCCTTCTTGCAATCAACTCAAACTACTCTTTCAAGGTCATAGGTATGGTGATTCAAAGTCACAAAAGAGAACCCCTTTATATCCTCAAATAATTTGAATATTTTAACCATGTATGCCCCAGTAGTGAGAGGGAAGGTGGGCCAGAGTTTCTTCTTCCCTTTACTCGATGTATTTGAAAACCCTTGGGTCATTTGATAATATACCTCGGACCTGCAACAGTAATTTATCTATAGCAAATCTAGGAAGTTCATGATGGGTTTTGTATGAGACAAAGAGCCTGATGAATGTGCCCTCCTAGATAGGGAACCAATCTGTCACTTTAGTGAGAGTCTTCATGGCCCTCTTCAACATGAAATGAGGGTCTTCTCTCAAAAGAAACTAGTAGAATGGGGTGATAAAAATTTTAGATGTGGACTCGTATAAACTCTTATAGCTTGGGTCCCAAAAGATCTTATAGTGCCGGTGTACATCATCCACCGCAACTATAGTGTAGTTTTAGCTCCAATGGTTGAAATGAAATCTCACATCAATTGCATCCAATAAATATGATGCCATGTAGAGTTCTAACAACTAGTATGCCGTTGGATGTTTTTCTACAACTATATTATTCCTTAATGTTGAAACTAAGATACTCGCCTACTTGAAACAGTACCTATAGTGGCGACGACATACATGATAGGGACCCATGTCCTGAGGAAGGTATCAATACCGGCCCTATCGTACAATCAATTCATGATGGAAACAATGACTTGGTAAACCTTATTTAGACTGTGCATCTTGCATACCTAGTATTTCTTGACCCGTAACTTAGACGAGTCTTGTAACCAATTCCTAAGAATGGCCTTAGTTGGAATTACAAAACCTGACAACCATTGGGTATTGAATGATTCATATTTTTCTAACAACTTGTAATAAGCAGCAAGGTCTATCGAAGAGATAGATGTGAAACAGTCACCTATGTGATTCCTCACTACCCACAGATATGTGTCTATATTCAGTATAATCGATTCGATGGTTTCTGTGCACAATAATATACAAGTATGTGAGGACCCTTTGTGGAGCCTAGATCTATTGATTTTGGTATAAACATATAAATTGTCATGGTCCTTAGGAATGTCCTGTTTAGAAAACTCAACATATATATCAAACCAGGAGAGGTTGGTTCTCCTGTTGAGGTTTCATGCAGTGGCCCTGCAAAATAAGAGGCGGTGGGCCCCGGTATCTGTCCTGAATGTTGCTTCTAGAGCTCTCCTAGGAAGGATTGATTACTGGAGATTCCATCTCGCCAAAGAAGGAGGAGATTGAGATGAACTCAAGATCGACATCGCCTGACATGTCAAAAAAATAGTCCCATGATGAGGGAGATGACATGAATAATTAAACTTAGGAGAAAAAAAAATCACAGCTTCAGATTTCCTTGAAAGTTTCTCATGAAGAATTCTTTCTGAGAGAGGTCACAAGGTCACAAAGGTGAGTAGGTTGCAGAGTCATGAAGATAAAAAATGTGACTAAGCGACTAGGGTAGGCTAGGTTGTAGATTAACAGAGGTTGCAAGTTCATAGGTTGCATGATAAGTCAAGTCACATAAGTCAATATTAAGGAAAGGTCACAAAGTCACATGGGTCACAAGGTCATAGTGGAGGGAGGTTACAAGGTCAGAAAGGTTTCTATGTCATGTTTTTCCTACCACAACATTTTTTCATGCGACCCATTCCCTAAGGTGGCTCAACGGAGGAAAATAGGTTAAAAATGAGTTCCTATGGACCAACTGGACTAGACAAGTTGATCACTGAGAGGTCAATATTGCCAAGGGAAGATATGGGACTAAGTGACAAGGCATAAATGAGTTTCTGAGGATGAATAACTTGCCTAAGGGTTTCAGGATTAAAATGGGCTATAAACCTTGGATAAAAATCTCTAGATTAGGAATATGCAAGGTCAGGGAAAAGGGAAACGACCAAATGATGAGTCGGTAAGCCTACTTATAAGAAAAGTCGCATGTGCGGGGAGTCACAGAGGTTGCCAGGTTGCATCGGGAGTGAATTTACCCTTTTTCAATTTAGCAACCCACGTGACCTAGTGACCTCTCGCAGGAGGTCATGAAGTCGTAAGGTCACAACATTTGTGGGAGTTTGGTTTAGGGATTTGTGATGTTGCGACCTCATTAGTCGCCAGGTCACGAGGTCGCAAAGTTGCAAGAAGAGTGAAAGGTTGCAAATTTTTTCTTGCAACTTACTGAATTGACTTAGAAAAAATGAAGTAGGTCACATGGTCATAGGTTTTAGGCTTATGAATGCTTGACGCGACCTACGACTTAAGTAGAAAAAATAAACTTTTTGGTCTCCATGAGTTACACTTTTGATGGGTTCCTAAGGGTTTTGGCGAACTTATGAGGCTTAGGAAGTAAGTTGTAGATACAAACATAGTATAGGGGCTCTAAAATTTTGAAAACTTAGGAATTTTGGAGGGTTGCTACAATAGCTACAACAATTGGCAATTCGCTAGTAGAACCTCAGTATGTTTTCTTCCACTCAATCGTAGGATGAATCACACCTTTATGAGTTCTTTGTTTCAATATTACTGGTCCCACTAACACCTCCAATTTTCCCTTAGTATTGATTAGTAGTACGTAGCTACTTAGACTTGGCTTGTTACCAAACAAGGTAAAGACATTCCCAATGGCTCGATATATGGGTCCAAATAATGATATGAGTTTTAGAGGTTGTTGGTATAGTAGTTATAGATAACTGGTGTTGCTCGTCTGGCAGCGAACCTGAACAATACCCCAATAGAGTCACTACCTACAAATAAAAATTGTTTCTCCACTACTAGTGAGTCTGGAAAATACCCCGACAAAGTCATTGCATCACCTCTCTGTGCAGGAAGCCTTTCTCAATCCATTTTACCTTATTTTATTTTATTTATGTGATCATTTTCACTTATTCACATGTTCTCATTACGAATTATTTATATGGAATTTATTAGTCTAGGTTGATGAGGGATTGCGACTTATTTTACTTGTAAGAGAGGTTGTTTCTAGTTTCAGAGACTTTATTATTTTTCCAAAATATGTGTTGCTCATTAATGTTTTTCCTTTTCCCTTCTTGAGCTATCTAGATGAACCAATTCATTTAAAATGAACATCCAAGTCAATAGAAGGGACTAATTATTGAAGGATAGGGTACCATGGATTACTAGAGTTCCCCAATAAAATAGATTTCAACACTCTGCCTTGGTCACGAGCATAGAATCGATCAAGTGTAGGCACATAAAGAAATACAACTCATCCACTTGCATAGAGGCTAACTCAATCCCCGGGTATCTAACGATGGAAATGCTCTAGAAATTTTATTTAGGGCATAGTCATTATTAAAGGATACAAAAAGGTGTAAATAAGGTGAAATATTAAAGGCAAAAGGAGGGGGATAATCTAAAATAATGTGGAAAATGAAAAGAAATAAACTATAGTATAGGGGTGGACAAGTAGCTACAAGAGCTACTAAGTGAAATAAAATTTGAGGTCATGGCCATTTAGGGGAAGGGGTTGAACCCTCCCTTCTAAATTCTATAGTCTGTATGTATGTTAGCCAATGTTTTCCGTAACCCGAAAGGGACCAATCCAGAAGGTTTGAAATCTGGTGTGTTTACCTTTGTCCTCATGAGCCTTGCCCCATTTTAGGACTAGGTAACCCACATTGAACTCACTGCACTATACAAATTTTTTATCAAACCACCTCTTGATTGGATTTCATAAATGGAAAACTTCTACCTAGCCTTCTATCTTTCCTCTTTCAATTTGTGGAGGGTGTCAATTCATTTTTTCATACTAGGGCAAGGGGTGCCTTGCGACTCTTGCGGCAAATAGAGAGTGGGTAGGTATATGTTGGGTAGTAAGATGGCTTTATTTCCATAGACCAAAAAATAGGGGGATGTTCCGAGAGATGGTTTCGGGGTGACATGGTTGACCCACAAGGCATTATTCAGGCCATTGTGCGAGTTCCTTTGGTGTGACAAAAAGGTTTTCTTGATAATGTAGATTAGGTTCTTAATGGTGGATTATGATATGCCATTTCCTTTCGGGTAATAGTTAGTTGGATGTTTCAAAACAATTCCATTATCTAAAGAAAAACCATAGAACCTTAAAGACAAGAAATAAGTAGTATTATAAAAAACAAGGGAGGTTGAAACTTTCAACCTGGTCATGATGTACAGACTGAAAAAAGATATTACCTCTTCACATTGATTTGTCGTAATGGAATGGATTCCACCCACATTGTGAGATAGTTTGTAGCTGTGAGTATATACCTATGATTTTTTTATGAGTGTCGAACAATGTCTTTGATGACATCTAGTCGCCAATGTTGAAGAGGTTCCTCTACTACTATAGACTACAGAGGAGTGACTGACCGAGATTGTCTTCTAGCATACTTTTGATAAATGAGGCACTTTCGAGCATACGCATGTGTGTCTTTCAAAAGGGTAGGGCAGTAAAAACCTGCCCTCATGATCTTATGTGCAGTAGTGTCACGGGCATAACAACCTCCTCCTGGTCCATCATGTAGCTCCTTTAACACCTGATGGGCTTTGTCAAATTCCAAACATATGAGTAACATGCCATGGTGGTGTTTGTGAAATAGATTCCCTTATATTAATTTGTAGGATGCAACTTTGAGTGTCACAACCCCTTTCCATCTCACAGACAAGGTAGGAGGTAAGGTCCTTTCCCTAAATATCACTTTAGATCGACGTACCAAAGTGAATATTCATGTGTGAAGGTGAATTCATTTTCATACATCTCGATCTCGTTATCTAAGCCTTATCATTATTCATTTTGTTAGTCTACAACTTTAGCGGTTAATTTACATAGACCATGTCCTTTAATTATGTGATTTGGCTTGAACTCCAAGTCATATTCTAGGAGGAAAGTCATCTAATTATCCCCTTTGTTTCCTAACCCTTGTTGGACGAATATTGGCCTAACAACAGGATGAAAGACAAACATCGTCACATGGTTCTTGATAATGTAGGGTCTGAAATGCTTCATTTATTTGTATATTGCATACACCTTTTTATCTATGTCTAGGTCATTGATCTCCACACCTTGTAGTCCTATGCTCATGAAGGATATGGGCCTTCATCATTGTTACTATCCTTCTATGTAAGCACAACAGCTAAGGATAACTCTGAGGAAAACGTGTACAAATTGAAGTCCTTGCTTAAATATGGGTTGTATAGAGACGGGGATTTCATGATGGCTTTCTTGTTATGATCAAATTCTTCCTTCTCTTCCAGATTTCATTTACCTAGGGAATATTGCATACCTTTCTTGCCATTGGGGAGAGGGATTTTCACGAAGGATTTTGCATGATCACGATCGACATTAATTATGTCTTTTTTTATTATGTTCCCAAGGAGATTTCCTTCCAGCACCGCGGATATAGTTTTCTTGGGATTCAACAAAATCCCTTATTTCTGGTACTCCTCAAATATCTGCTTCACATGGTGAAGGTGGTCTGACCTCTTCTTCAAAAACACTACAACATCGTCTTTAAACGATCTAGTTCGGCGACCACTACCTATTTGTACCGAGAGAAACCATCAAGAAGGGAGAGAATTTCTAAATTAAATATCATTTGAAGAATATGCTCCATAGAGTGAACCAGATAGTTGTCTCTATCTAAAGGTCGGTTGAAAATAATATGTGCATCAAGAAATTTATTCAACTCCTTTTGAATGAGTGGCTTGAGTGTAGGATGTACTTTTCTAAGTTTCTACTCGAATTGTTTGACCCACTCTTTTATTGGTATGACGTGTTCAATAATTCAGGTATAATATGTCTTCACGTCATCGGACATACCAGAAAATACATCTCAATACCTATTGAATAAGCTAATCAAGCACTACATTTCGTTTGGAGAACACCCAACACCAAGATTGATAAACTTGTTGTTGGCCTCAATCCCGAGATTAATTTTCACATGCAATATTGTGGAAATTTGTGCCTTGGTATTCGGTGGGCCTCAGAAATGGTTCTACATATCAAATAATTTTTCTAGCATAACCACACCTTTGGGCATGGGGTTTCCCTTGCTCTCATTTTCTTACTCTTGCAAGGCCCTTTCATGCTCTTCCTTCTCTATCAACTCATCTCTAAATACCTTAGCACTCGCCATAAAATCTAGTATTTTTTAACATCATTGAAAACACATATATTAGTCACATTATATTGGATAGTTATTTTATAAACAATATCAATAGAAAATCCATCCCTTAAAGGTGTAAACCTATCTACGACATTAGATAAAGTATCAGAGATGACATTATTAATCGTAGGAATAGAATTAATATTGGAAGCTTTAAAGGAAGATATTAATTGCCATACCTCCTATTGATAATTTTTAGGGGTGGTGATAAACAATGAATTGTATTTTGTACCTGCCTTGTGATGATTTCAGAATCACCGATCACCTTCAAACATTCTACCTTTAGGTCAGTATCTCTCTTGATCCCAAGGATCAACACCTCATACTCTGTAGTGTTGTTATTGCCCTGGAATTCTAACCTACAAGAAATTAAAAATTTATTTTTTGGGGTGTCCATGAGGATACAACCAACACTGCCTCCATCCTGAGTCTTGGACCAATCATAATATAAATTCCAAATTTCATTGTTGGTTACATCTATGCTTAACATATTTACATCTATAAGGCAAGGTTCATTAGCATCAACCAAAGGGAAAGGAATGAGTTGTAGTTGCGTGTCAGGTGGGATGGGTGTTAGGTCCCTATAATAGTAGTGATTCCCCCATTATTATTGCCATTTTATCTGTTATTGTTATTTTTGTGCGCCTATTGTCCCCATAATATTATCATTGAGCCCCATAGAAGCCCATTATTGTTATTTTTTTTCCTTTATATTATTATTGTTAGGTCGGCTTTGGTTATATTGTGATCCCTTAGACTCCTATATATAGAAAGGATATTTTGTCATTTGTCCAAGAATTGTTCATTTGTGTAATTTAAAGGAGGTTTCCCCCTTGAAGAGGCCTTTTTCAAAGTCGTTGATCTATATTTTCTATCTCTTTTTGAGTTGGTTTCATAACATTTGGTATCAAAGCTTGGATTCTAGGGTTTCGCTGCTCCAAATAGGTCATCATGGAATTTTCTCTATAACTTTTTTTCTGTGAC
>APFE030862760.1:20195-51959 GCA_000404065.3 Pinus taeda | reverse complement strand
GCCTCCCACCTATTCGTGATCATGATCATGCTATTCATTTGATTCCAGGAAGTGTTCCTCCAAACATCAGGCCTTACAAATATCCCTATGCCCAAAAGAGTGAAATTGAATGTATGGTTGAAGTAATGCTAGAGGTTGGTATAATTCAACCTAGTCAAAGTTCTTTCTCTACTCTAGTAGTATTGGTTCACAAGAAGGATGGATCATGGTGCATGTGTCTAGATTATAGGGAGCTCAAGAAGCTCAATATTAAAGATAAATTTCCCATTCATGTCATTGATGAATTATTGGATGAATTGCATGGATCAATTTACTTCACCAAGTTGGATCTTTGTTTAGGATATTATCAAATCAGAATTAAGACTGAAGGCATTCCAAAAACAACATTTAGAGCTCATGAGGGTCATTATGAATTTTTTGTCATGCCTTTTGGCCTTACCAATGCACCCTCTACATTTCAAGGTTTGATGAATTCCATTTTCAAACCCTTCCTTAGAAGATTTGTGTTAGTATTTTTTGATGATATACTAATCTACAACAATTCTTGGAAGGATCATGTTCAACATGTTGATAGGGTTCTCAAACTATTGGAGGAGAAACAATTATATGAGAAAAGAGACAAATTTTTATTTGGTGGGCAAGAGGTCGAATATCGAGGTCATATTATATCTCTTGAAGGCTTTAAGGCAGAACCTAGCAAAATTAAAACCATTAAGGAATGGAAAATCCCCACATCCATAAAGCATCTACGAGGATTTCTTGGGTTGATAGGGTATTATCACAAAATTTTTAAAAATTATGGGAGAATACCAGCACCTCTAACAACATTATTGAAGAAAGATGCATTTTCATGGACTCTAGAAGCAACGAAGGCCATTGAACATCTTAAAGAGGCAATGTGGCAAGCACCAGTCTTAACTACATAGGACTTCCCAAAATTGTTTATTATGGAATGTGATGCCTCAGGAAATGGAATTGGTGTTGTTTTAATGCAAGAAGAAAGACCCATTACTTTTGAAAGTCATCCAATCGAAGGAAAGTATTTACACAAAGCTATTTATAAGAAGGAAATTTTTGCAATACTACATGCACTTAAGAAATGGAAACCCTACCTAATGGGAAGAAACTCCAAGGTAAAAGAAGATCATGATATTCTTAAATACCTTTTAGAACAAATATTATCTTCAAAATAGAAGAGAAAATGGGTCACAAAGGTGTTGGGTTATGACTTTGAAATCATCCACAAAAAAGGGAAGAAAAATGTTGTGGAAGATGCACTCTGAAGAAATGATGAGGATGTGGAAGCATTTGTTTGTGCCATTTCTATTATCCAACCAGATTGGATAAATGAAACAAAGGATGAATGGAAGAATGATCAAGAGGTATGGGCACTCATTCAAAAGTTACAACAAGATCCCGGTACATCTGATACATTTAGCTAGAAAAATGATTCGTTATGGTACAAGGATTGGTTATACCTATGTAAGAATTTCCAAAAACTTACCACAGGGTTAAGAAGGATTTTCTTTGAGATGGCCTTAAATCAGATATTCAAAAATTTGTGGTGGAACGTTTGGTTTGCCAACAAAATAAAGTTGAAACAATTAAGACCCGAGGTCTATTACAACCTTTATCCATTCCAAGCCAATGTTGGGAGGAGGTTTCAATGGATTTTATCATAGGTTTACCCAAGTCCGAAGGAAAGAGTGTGATCATGGTGGTAGTTGATAGACTTACCAAATATGCACACTTTTGTGCATTATCTCATCCATTTAAAGTGAGTACAATTTCTACTATATTTATGGAAACAGTTCAAAAGCTACATGGAAACCAAAAGATTATTGTAAGCGACAAAGATCCCATTTTCACTTTAAATTTTTGGACAAAATTATTTTCTTTTCTTAGTACTTAGTTAGATCATAGCTCATCTTATCATCCTCAATCTGATGGAAAAAGTGAGATAGTAAACAAATGTTTCGAAGGATATCTTTGTTGCTTTGTATCTGATAAAAAAGCACACTGGGTCAAATGGTTGCCTCTAGATGAATGATGGCATAACACTTCCTTCCACACTGCAACAAAAATGACCCCATTTATGGCACTTTATGGATATCATCCTCCATCAATCACATCATATTTAAGATAAAACCATAAGGTTCAAGTAGTGGAATGTCACATCGAGCATCTGCAACATGTTCTCCAACTCTTAAAGGATAACCTCACCTTGGCGTAGAATAGAATGAAACAGCAGGTAGATCAACATCGCAACAAAAGAAGTTTTATGTAGGTTATAGGGTATTCCTACTACTACAACCATATAAACAAATGTCCCTCAAGCAAGCTAAGATGGATAATAAATTATCACCAAAGTATTATCGTCTGTATAAGGTGTTGGAAAATATAGGTACTATGGCATACAAATTGGAGCTTCCTTCAGCTTCTCGATTACACCCAGTTTTCCATGTTTGATGCTTAAAGACTGTTATAGGTGACAAGCTCCTAGTTCAAACAATATTGCCAGAACTTGATGAGGAAGGAAAAATTCATATTGGAACCTGAAGCAGTCAAAGAAATAAGAACCTGACAGTTATGAAATTGGTCAATTGTAGGTTTGAACCCCATACAGAAATTACCTCCATACAAATTCTAAAATACAGAAAATAAACAATGTGAGAGCATAACACATAAAACACATAAACACAAAGTTTTTCCCCTGGATCCCAAATCTGGGACTACCAACTTGATTTTTCATTATTTTCCTTTTAATGTTACAATACATATTTATACATGCTGAAGCATCCAATACCATGGACCAAAAACCATCATGTCCAAAACCATGGACCGAAAACCATCACATCCAAACCATGTGCAAAAACCATGCACAAAACCATAGGTAGGTCTTCCCAACCTAATATAGGGTTCAAAAAAAATTTCTCTCTGGGGTACAGAATGACTGTCATATTTAGACTGGGTTAGGTCAAGTCCTTTCTTAAGTTATTGGTTTAGAATCTTTGTTTCTATGTTATTCATCATCCATGGAAGTTTCATCGATTTTCGGGTAGAGGCTTGAATCTTGGACCTAAAAACGTGGCTTAGAATTTGGGGTCACTACACCAAACTGAATGGAAATGTCCATAGTTACTGGGAAGTAGACCTATGAGAGTGACTCTACATTACCTTGAAGGCCTTCTCAAATAAGTGACTAAGAGCCTAGGCTAGTGAAAAGGAGAGTTATCTCAAGGGTTAGACACTTGGAATGGTTGGTTGGTTCATGGGGGACTTGTAGCACTTGAGGGAAGTCTGTAAGGTTTTATTTTGTCATCTTAATTTACTTAAGGTCATTTAGGAGGTTGATTCATGTCATAATAGCCCCTCACCTCACGTTTACCCTGGGAAAGCTGGTGAAAGTGGATATATATGAGAGGAGGCATGTTAAAAACTTGGAAAGTATACCTATAACCAAATTGCATCATGGATTGGAACATTCACATAAGAATTCCACCACAAGATTAAGAATCTATAAGAGTAAAAGTTCAAAATTTTGGGTGAGGTGCCTAATGAAATTTTGATAATTAAATCCATGGATTGGTCTGAAACATTGAGGAATCCACATCATCTAGGTCGATGGCACAGACATAGAACTTCTGAGTAATAGAGAATCAAATCTTCATTCTAAAGCATTGGAAATTGAAGCGCGTAACAAAAGATAAAATGACAGGGAACTAGACTTCAGGTGTGTTATAGGTCTGTTTTGGCACATCACCCACATTGACAGATCAGTGTAAACAGAGTCTATCAAACCTAATGCAGTTGCTACATGCCCTAGACATGCCACCTCATTGAGTGCTTTCATCCATGAGAGTTTCTTGACTCCAAACCCTGTTGAAGTGCTTCCTTGGGTCACCAATGCACGCCTAGTTAGGGTTAAGTGCTTTGTAGATTAGGTAGCCCCATTCAAGGCTGCATTGTAGAGCACCTAAGCCGACCCAAGCCTGCGCTAGGAAAGAATCCTTGAAATTTTCATTGGATCCTGATTATATTCCTCCTTTCTAGAGCCTTCTAGAAGGAACCTAGCTCATATCCTATCAAGATGAGCTCAACTTAAGATTGCCTTGGATCATCTAATCCTATATCCTCTCATCCCTTTAAACATGGAAACTAATCATCCAATTATGGAAAACCATTCAATGTCATATTGATGACAAAACCACTTTCATTCATCTATAAATTGGCCTCCCATCATAGAGCCAAGGAGCTTCGATATTATAGAGAAATATTGTTGGTTTAGAGGCTTGAAATCATTGTCAAAGTAATGTTATACTATTGGATTGATGTTTCTATTCGTGTGATGAGGGCTTGGACTAAGCTGGATGAGTGACATGAGATCGAACCACATTGAGTGTAACGTCTCCTTTTATCAATCAATAAATTTGTTTGTTCCTTTTCCAATACTTTTGTCTATATCTATGATGAATGTATGTTCAAATGTTGTCGATTCGATTTGTTTACAATATATAGATCATATTATTTTGTTGTTGTTGTCTTCTATTTATGTTCGCAGGTACCAATTGAGTGAACTCATCTTGAGCTGGAGCGATGGGAGAAACTCAAAGGAGATCAAAGGAAGCAAAGGATCACAAGTAGCTTCTTTTATCTTATATGTATATTGTAGGAAAAGGTTAAACATATTTACTTCAGTTGTTCTAAGTGTAACTACCCACTTAGGGAAGATATACTTATCTGTAGGTATAAATTCCATATAACAAATTAGTGACTCCTCGAAGGAACGACCATCATTCCTTGTAGTTATCCCTTGTCTTAGCAGCACTAGTAGAGTTTTCTTGAGTTCATTTACCTATATTCAATCATTTTGAATCTTATTTGGTCAAAATGTGTGCTTATTTGTGTGATGATAGTGATCTCTGGCATCAACGCACTATTATTCTTGACACAGTGTGCTACAGAGTAGCCTTAGCCTAGAGACAATGCTCTGCAACACATTGCCTCCCACTCAGGGCTGCATTAGTCCCTATCAAGCCAAAAACCCATCTTTTTGCTTGATTTTTTCCAAACTGCTTCACATCTTGTTTGCAGAATGGTCAATGTTTCTCTGTTGCTGAAGTCAAAATTAGCATTTATTTTACATGCCCACTTTGACTTTGTTTGTTCAATGTTTCTTTATGTTTTCTTTATCATTGTCAAATCAATACCAAAGTTACCTTACATTGATTAGTATTTACTTTTCTAAAAAATGAACTGTCGTAATGTCTTTGTTTCTTGAGAAAATAATTGATTAATCATTTGTGAATTTAGTTTCTTTATGTTCATCTAAACATTAAAGGAACGAAAAGAAAAACATGCATAATTCATTTAGAAGTTTGTGTGTGCTTGTAGGAATGGTATACGGAAAGTTGCATTAGATGTCTTCTATGCTCTTTGTTTAAATATTATGATTGCCCTATCCCTTTTAGTTATGGTTTTAATTATTTAAATCAAATGAAAAGAATGTTTCCCATCTTAGTTGCATTCTAAGAGTTTCATAAACATCACGTGGCGAACCTAAAAGGAAAACTTTTAAACAAGCTCAACTAAAATTTATCTCAATTAATCTAATGGAGCATTGTAACTTAACGCATGACATTTAGAGGTCTAGGCTAGAGACGTGTTCTGGTGTCATTAAACATAGCAGTTGTCGCTAATGGTCTATGATACATACAGAGTGTGATACCTCATTCCATGTATGTAAGTATATCATAGCTTTTCCACATACTTTCAGATATAGAGGGTGATGTTATATTATAAAAAGTATAAGGGAATGCTCTCACTATGTGGTTTCCCATTAGACAGTGCTAACACAAATTGAGCCTCCATGTACTTTCGGTTATATTTGGGAGGACTACATTAGGCTACTATCCATCCATAGGTAACCGAGTCAGCCACCATGTATACTGTGATACACTGAAAATAGCATTTGGGGAGATTACTTACACTTATGATAAGTCCTTAGCTCCTATGAGGTAGTATATTGTAGTTCACAGTTACTTGGTAATTCTTTTTCCTAGATTACCGTATTTTTGTTTATTTATTTTTTATAATAAAATCAATCGGAAATTGTGGAATAAAATCAACCTTTACCCCATCATTCATGTAGGACAATGAGTAAACTACCTTTACCACTTGAAGCTACACCTAGTCAGCGAGAGCAGTCTCATTTAACTGAATCCAGTACATCACAAAATTCTGGTTCTTCATCTGTTTTACCAGAGTCACCTATACCAGTACGTACTGTGATTCCAGTTACTCCTACTATTACTGGTTTATCTGCTACTAAATTGGAACCTTTACAATTACCTGAGGACATTGAAAGTGAACTTAGTGAAACAATAACTGAAGTTGTCCAACAAGAATTTGATCCTCAACCAGAACTTGTTCAGGAAATGCATCCTAAACCCGTTGTTCTTTTACCAGAACACTTGGATCTTGAATTTTAACAACTAGAAGTTGTTCCCATACCAAAAGACGATCGACCGTTTATCCTCAGACATGTGTAACTATTGAGACTTCTACTTTACCGCACAGTCAAACACTTGAAATTTATTACGGACCTAACGATCAAATCCTTCCACCCAGTTTAATTGATATTGAAGATGAATTTGAAGAAGAAACTTCACCTAGAAATCCAACTCATTTTGGACTAGGGCTTTATCTTTATCCTTCTTTTCCTAGGTTAACTTATACTGATCCTCTTGATCATGTTTACTTTCAAACTCCCATAGATTCATTAGGACATTCATTGGGTCATTTAACTATCGTTAGAACAACATCCGAGGCTGTATCATCTATTACAGCTGTGACACCAACTACTATCGCTACTTCTTTGATGTTTACCACAATGCCTGAGTCACATATGTATGGTGTTCCATCCGTCCCACTGGGTTACCAATCATTATCTGGAACTCACTCTGGTGCTTCTTCTAGGCCATGGTTGTCACCCATGTCGTCCACAAGAATTTTACCTCGTTCTTCACTTACGGATACTGAACATTTTGATCCATCAAGTAAATATCAGGCTAGTCCATC
The DNA here is from genome assembly GCA_000404065.3 of Pinus taeda. Taxonomy (NCBI): domain Eukaryota; kingdom Viridiplantae; phylum Streptophyta; class Pinopsida; order Pinales; family Pinaceae; genus Pinus; species Pinus taeda. Next base: position 44,879 of record APFE030862760.1, on the reverse strand, counting down.
TGGTTACGTCCAATGTATCCACTTAACGTTGAATTACCTCTATATGGAGAACAGTATGCCAAATATGCTTATTCTCCATACTCTGGGGGACCACCATATGGCAGTATACCATTATCTTTAGGTCCAAGTTATTTTGGAATGACTGTTTGTCAATGCAAACCTACAATGCCTGTTCAACGAAGGCTTATGTACTCATGACAACTAATACAACCTATTTCATCCATACCTACTATGCTTATTGTTATGACTTTACCACAGTTGCAATCTTAGTTGATTGTATCTCAACCTTTGCAAGTTGGTCCTTAAACCTCTTACCCTCAAGTTTCAGATCTACAAACTCATTCTTCTTAGGCCATTTTACAACAACCATTTTTTTCAGGAATCTAACAACCTCAGGCCAGTTTACCATTAACTGGGATCATTCATACTTATACTAGTCCAATTTATCCACAACTTGGTCAAACTTATACTGGTGGGAAACAACCATTATATCAACGACCGTGGCAGCCACAATACCAACAACAACAAGTCCAACAATAACAAACTTATCCTGGACTTGGTCAACAAGACCATGCTAGGTTCAGTCAACAAAAAACTTACCCATGTTCTAGTCAACAAGCCTATGCTAGTTTTAGTCAACAACAAATTTATCCTAGTTCTCAACAACAACCTTATACTAGATATGCTCAACAAACCTACCCCTATCAAGGCTACCAACAATAGATTCCTTATTCCGGTATGCAAAGGCCTATTTTCAAGGAAATTCCATCTTACCTAGGTTGCGCTCAACCTGACCTAAAACGACAGTTTCCTTTTGTCGCAACACTTGAATTACCATATTTAAATCGACTTACCAATGATTCCATTATTTATTCAACTTGGTGGTCAGTGATTCCACACAAATTTCCTTCTGATATTCCTAAGTTCAATGGAAAACCCGGAGAAGATCCATCCAATCACATTATGGATTTTCATTTATTGTGCTCATTCAACTCCCTAAGGCTACATCTTTTCCAATGAACGGTCACTGATATAACTGCAAAGTGGTATACTGAATTACCACAAGCTTCATTTGACAACTTCACAGCGTTAGCCACTACATTTTTAACCCATTTCCAGTTACCCATCAGATATGAAATTGGAATGAAACTATTGACCAATTTTAACGGATCACTGCTACTCACATTTCTGATCATATTCATGAGTGGCATCGTCATCGTCAAATGGTCAAAACTTTTGCTCCTAATCAGATTTTGGTCGAGTGGTTTATCAAATCCTTCTTTCCATCTATCACTGAGGATGTGGCTAAAGGAGGATTTGTTACTAAAGAGCAAGATATTGCTCATTCCCAATACTTAGACTTGATTTACACCCAATCTAGCACTCTCTATGATAAGATTCCAAATGCACCTAGACTAGCTTTTACTGTTCCACCACCTCCCTCTAGTAAGGACTCTCATGCCAGTGACGGTGTGATATTTTCTTCAAGAACTCAAAAATCAAGTAGGCCATCTATTCAAACACTTGCTATTTCAAATCAAACATCTAATACACTTGATTCCGAAATAAATGTCGTGTCATCTAACAAAGGTAAAAATGAAAAGCAACCTAGAAGCAAGAAAAAGGGGAAAACTGAAAAGAAACAAAATTCTCCCCCTCAAGAGAAATCATTTGATTCCTCTTCTATGGCTAGGAAACCTTGTTACCCATGTTTAATTTGTAATGAGGAGAACTTTACGCAAGACTGTCCTCACCACTCTGAAGTCTGAAAACTTCTTAAGGTTTCTAGTACATCCATTGTGTTAATGGACCCTTTTCTAAACCCAAAGACTCATTTGGTTTCTACAGACCATGCTTCCACTTCACAAGTGCTTATGCTATCCACCACTAAGCCTAAGACTGACGTTTTGGTGACTACACAAAGTAAAGATTACGGTAATCCACCATCGTCATCAAATGACGAGGCTATAGATCAACCCAATACTTTGACATCGACATTGTATGATTCCATTCCACCACCCATTACACCAGAGTTAACAATAAAACCGCATAAGGGAGTCTTTCATAAATCTACATTCAGCCCTCGAGCTCGAGCAGCAAAATTATAACATAGTAGAAGATTGTTCTTAGTCACCTTCTGAAATGTCGACGCTTGAAGTGCTTCAAAATTGTGCCTCCAAAAAGCATGTTTTATTGTTAGCAATTGTGAATTGATCCAATGGATTCCAATCTCGTAGTTTTATCCATGTGGGTTATACACCACAATTACCAGCACAATTAGCATTCTTGATCCAAGTAAATGCTTTGAATCACTTCATTCACCGAACCATTGTTGACGAAGGTGCATCTACTTGTCTCATGTCAATGAATTGCTGGAAAACACTTGGATCACCGCCTCTGTCACGATCACCTAAAACATTAAAATATTTTGATAGTCGCACTTATACACCTTGTGGAATTTTAAGTAACCTACAGATAGAACTAGATAAAATATTGTAACTGTTGAAGTTGAGGTTGTAAACGGGCCCCTTGACTACAATATTTTACTAGGAAGACCCTGGGTATACACTATGGCCGTTGTGGTTTCGACATACTTTCGTATGATCACCTTCCCTCACAAAGGAAAAATCAAAGTAATTGATCAACTCACCTTCTCCACCTCTAGTTCACAGGAAACTGGAAGCATTTTTTTACTTCACAGACCTCCGTTGTCTCTTCAGAACATTAGAGTAGGTCTCTTCAAAGATTCTTCCCTAATGGGAACCTTTTCAGTACCATCACCATCACAAATGATGGAAGTTACAAAAGTTGAGACCTGTAACATGATATTCTCCACTTCATCTGACTCATGGAATATTTCCAATAATTTTGAAGTTGATATGTGTAATGAAACCGTGCCACTAAGCCTAATTGAGCTCACATAACAATCAATATTTTTGGCTTGCACAAAAAATCCAAATCTATCATCATTGTTTGTATGGGTTGATCCTTCATTAGAATATGGTACTTCCTCTTATCCTTTTTCATGTACATTTTCTACTGATGAAGGAATCGTCCAATCAATGATGATAGAAGAAGAACCATGGGGAGATTATCATCATCAATCCCATCTTCGAAATCACATAGAATATGTTCCAAATGAATTAAATCGCACTTCAATTGTTGATTTCCTTTCAAATTCTTTATTTATAGACACAGTCGATTTCAAACAAAATTTATCGAATATCAAAGAAACCATTTCTATCGATATTTAGACCAAACCTAGAATTGTAGAAAACATCCATGTTGGAAAATTTTATTCTCCATTGGAACTTGAAACTTATTGTGCTCTTTTTCATGAATTTTGCGATAAATTTGCTTCATCATATGAGGAAATGCCACATATTGATTCTAGTATAGCTGAGCATGAGATTAAAATGTATCCTAATGTCAAGCAGGTACGACAACGCCTCTATCTTGTTCATCTGAAGGAGGCTACTACCATAAAATAAAAAGTTGAAAATCTTTTGCGTGCAAGTTTCATATACCTCATTCTTCTTGGTGATTGGGATTACAATATTGTTCCTGTCATGAAGAGAAAAGGAACAATACGAGTGTGTGTTGATTATAGGGATGTTAATCATGCTTGTCGAAAATACAACTATCCCACTCCCTTTATCAACCAAATAATTGATGAATGTGATGAATGCGAAATATTTTCATTTATGGATGGCTTTTCTAGATATAATCAGATCAATATCCACCCATAAGACCAATCTAAAACTACCTTTATTTGTCCTTGGGGCACATTCTCATATAGGAGACTCCCTTTTGGTTTGAATAATGCTGGGGAAACTTTTCAGAGGGCAATGAATTATGCCTTCCACGACATCAAACACATCATTCAACCCTATCTAGATGACTTACCTTCTCATTCATGGAAACGGGTTGATGACCCACAACATTTGAGAGCCATCTTTTTATGGTGCTAACACTACAAAATTCGATTCAATCCACATAAATGTGTGTATTGTGTTTGTTTTGGTTATTTGCATGGTTTCGTAGTGTCCAAAGAATGAATTCGACTTGACCCCTTGAAGATTAAGGCAATTCATGATTTTCCTCCACCTTCCAATTTACTTCAGTTGTATACACTCCAAGGGAAGGCTAAATTTCCAAGGATATTCATTCCCAACTATGCCTAAATGGCTAAAGAATTTACTTGTCTTTTGAAAAAGGGTATTCCCTTCCATTGGGACCAAGTTGTGCAAGCTTCCTTTAATGCTCTCAAATATACCCTAATATGAGTGTCGCTAATGTATTCCCCTAATTTTCAGAATGACTATTTCTTGTATCTCCCTACTGCAAATACAACCATTGCTATGGTTTTAGTCCAAGAAGAAGATGGGATTGAGCATCTGATCTATTAATTGAGTCGTAATCTCAATGATACAGAAGCTAAGTATTCTTACATGAAGAAGCTAGATTTGGCTTCCGTTCAATTTGTATAGAGACTTTGTCATTACATCCTACTCCGAAAGACCACTGCCATTTCAAATTGCAACCCTGTGACATACATCTTGTTGTTGAAAATAGCATCAAGAAATGCTAAAAACAGAAATGCTATAAATAGCATTTCAACTACCAGTGTTGAAGATAGCAACAAGGAATGATAAAATAGAAATGCTAAAAATAGCATTGCTATAAATAGCATTTCAGGATAGATTCCAATTTTAGTTAGTCCCTTAACTAAAATTGAGAATTAAAATTTGAATTTGAGCTCAGAAGTTGTTTGTAAAATAATTAATTAATTCATCTTGAGTTAATTAGTTAGAGAAAATCAAACATGAAGTCTATGTGAAGACATGCAACAGTTATCCCTTTGATTGAAGAAGTTATCCCTTAATTAAGGAGATCAAGATGAGTTGTACTTTGATTTGTAATTAGTTAGCTATGTTAACTGAGTTAAGTCTAGTTAGATTAGTTCCAATAGTTTGTGGAACTAATTGTGAGTTCAGTTAGTTAATGCTTGCATGCATGTAACTAGTGTACTTTAGATAGCTAAATATTCTCTCATAAATAACTCATGCATGTCAGTTCAGTCAGAGACCCAGTTGAGATTAGAGGAAGGGATACTATACTATTAGTTGGAGGATTTTCCTATATAGGAAACTCATCCATGCAGAAGGAATCATTGCTTTCAGGATTTCACAATTACTTCTAAATTTGGTCAGTTGTGTGAGAGGTAAATTCACATAGGTGGCAGCATTGGACCCCAGGAGAAACTGCGGAAGGAAATACGAGGCTTGGAGGGCATAGAAGAAGGTTTGTGAGAAGCCTTTAACTGCCTATGAGTAGCAGAGGTATTGTACTGAGAGTTGGATAGCTTGTGAGCTAAAGCTTCGTGTAATCTGGACATATTTCCTGTTGTATGATAATACAGAGATCAGGATTTTTAGATGAGGCTTTCCCTATAGTATTCTTATGTGTTTCATGTGTGATTGATTTCTCATTATCGGTTATATGTTTTCTATTTGATCTTTCTCAAAATCGATTAAGCTTCCACAAGTTTATTTGTATAAGTAGATAAAGTATTTTGCTTTAGTATATTGCATTATCAAGTGATCTACAGTGGGAAATTCTACACTTGTCACATCAATTTCTTGGGGAAACATATTCAAAATGGATCTTCATTTTGCAGGAATTTGATTTGGAATTCATCAAATCTAACTCAAAGAAATCTCTAGTTTTTTTCAAGCTTCTTTGCGGCCTTCCCTCTACTGCCATCAACTCAACAATAGAACCATGAATTCTAGATTAGTCTCTATTTCTGATCACGACATCTAACTCTTGGTATGGACATATAATGATTTATCTCCATACCTAAACTTTCTAGTCCGATACCTCTCACTTGCAACAATGACATATTCGATATCAAGCCAAAGATTATCTCATCATTGGCGACACCCTTTACCGTCACAGTATCGATACGACCCCTATTCATGCATTCCTACCATCTCAAATCACATTTCCTAGCTTTCACCACTATTCTCCCTTCACTTAACAACTATCTGCTATCATCTCCCTCATTCAACACATCCCCATCTCCTCCTCGTCACCTCTCCTCACATCATTCCACATTTCCCATACCCATAGTCCATTCTACCATTTCCCCAGGGTTTTGATAGCAACAAATCATGGCAGAAGAAGAACAACAAAGTCAGAGTGAGGAAGAAACACAACAGAGGAGGAAATATAATAAAGGAGGAGAAATTATTAGATTTGAGCCAATAAACACCAGAGAGCTCATGGCATCTCCCATCACTGTCACAAGCTTCAAACATATGGGCTATTTTGAGTTTTGTGAGAAGGTGGAAAGGAGACAACATCATTCTGAATTGACCAAATAGTTCATCAACCTCCATGAAAACCAAGAAACCCTTGCCAGTGTCACCTTTACCATATCTTTTGCTATGATATCAGCTGCTACTGGGATCCTAGATGTTGGGGAAAAATGGTTTAAACAAGAAGATTTGGATTATTGCTACTATGGTCCATATCTTAAACCTAGCCACAAGAATGAAAGAAGGAGAATTTTTCCTTTCTCTTACCATGCAGACTGATATGTTCCTATGATAAAAATCATCATGAAGTACTTCACATGTGATGTAATGTTTTCTAGGCTCTATTCCTATCGTATTCAGTTACTCATGCATTTTACAAGAGCCAGAATTCTCAATCTGCCCTACTATCTTTACCAGGATATTAACAAGATGGCATACATTGCCCCAAGGAAAGATCATGATCATCAAATGCATCAAATATTTCACCATTCTCTCATCAAGATGATAGTCCTACACCGCCTTGATTAGCTTAACATTGCATGGGACACTTTCATATCCAATGTGATTTTCACAATCCCACCTATTCAGCATGGATAAGAAGCCCTTCATCCTCTCATCCACCCACCTCCATTCCTCCACCTCATCATATACATCATTCATATTCATCTCATGAGTCACCCATACCGTCACCTCCATCATCACCATTTCATCAACATATTCATTCACCTGGCAGAGATAAAGGAACTGAGGAGGAGCATATTGAGTATGGTGAGAGTAGCAAGCCCAAAAGGGTTGGTTTAGGTACCTTGGCACATACCTATAAGAGAGGGCATAGGCAAGTGTTTTCCCCACTGATTGTGGGAGGGGCCTTGCCTTCTTCATCGACAAAGTAGGCATAGAAGGGTAAGGAAAAAGTTGTAGAGGAAAAGGTCTAGCAACGGGAGGAAGACCTCCATGAGATAGAGCATGAGTTTTAGTTAGTTGAGTGAGATGAACATGATGACAGTAAAAGCACAACTATCTTCATCAAGGAGAAGAATGCACTCATAGGAGAGCTCGAGATCAACTTGCAAAGGGCCAAATGGATCATTTCCTACTATTAGAAGAAAAATAGGCAGTTTGAGGTCAAAAATGAGCTCATGGAGATTCAACTCAGAAAGGCAAAGAGAGAGGCTTAAAAGGCAAGGGCCTTACTTGATGAGGCATATGGGTAGTATGCTGAGCCACTTGATGAATAGATGCTAAGAAGAAGGCCAAGGACTAGAGGCCTAAAAAGAGCCTTGGCACGGGAAAGGAAAAGGGAGGAAGAAATGGCCAATTAGCTCACCTTGAATGAGAAATTTGCCAAGATGGTAAATGAAAATCAAGTATATTGGCTTGAGAAGGTAAATGATCATCTATAGAACCTCCTAGGCAAGACCAAGAAGGAAAATGATATTGAAAGAAGGATTGCGAAGCACTATGCTATGAGAGACAAAATTGCAAGAGCCAAGCTCAAAAGAGCTCATGCAAAAATTGAGGCTTTGATCAACCAAGAGAAGAAAAAGATGTTGGATATCCTTTCCGAGGCATCACTCCATGCCTCAAACAAATAGCGATCTATTAGCGCACCAATTTAGGTGATTTTTGAACAAATTTAGCAAGATGTATTTTTTGTGTTTTTTGAAGAAATTTTGGCACAATCGGCATGGTCAGACATGCAACACCTAGGACGCTGCACTTTTGTTTTGGGAATCCAATGACAAAATGGTTAGCATTTGTGGATTCAAAATGATGAGGACATGCACCCTGTACTTTTTCTAAGAATTTTGAGTAAAAATAGTTAGCCAAAAGGGTAAAAAACTACCAAAAATCACATTTCTGCCTCTTTTCTGGCCTGGTCAATGCGTATTTGAGCAGTATTGGGAGATTGCCATTTTGGAGGGGTAAATGAAGCCCATTTTGAAAACCAAAGGAATTTACGGAAACTAGATAGCATAGGATTTCCAATGAGCTATCTTGGGCTAGATTTGGACATCGGGATGGCAATCAAAAGTCATATTTAAGAGGATGCTACGCGTTTGACCAGGGTCACTACGCATTTACCATGGTCACTGCGCATTTGACAATTTTCCACAATTTTCACTGTTTCATTCCAGGATAACTTTTATCTATGGAAAATTCAAGTTTTACTTATGTAATTGATCTAGATGATGTAATTATCATGTGTTTAATTTTACCTAGGGTAGATACATTAGTTAGATGGCCTATGTGGCATGTAATGAATCAATTTGCTAGAGTGAGGGATGAGTCACTTTGACCACCCTACACTCTAGCTATCAGTTCAGGCTTTCTTGTAACTACTCTTCCACTCATGGATTTGACCCCTGATGCCTAGGATGAGTTGGTTGTTGGCCTATATTATGTATTTTCTCAATCATTTTATAGGTTGGACTCAATACGATGCTATGCTTTGAGTAAACATCATTTTGTATCAATTTTAGTAGGATATTAATGAAAGATCGTAGCTATTTCTTTGGGATCCATGTAGTATGATGTTTAGTTAAATTTTCTCTATTGTGATCATATGTTAAAGTGTTTTTTTGTAATTCATCAATCATTTCATTTCTTTTAAGTGGATGTTTTCAAGTTGATAGGTCGAATCCATAATATTTACGCCCTGTTTTGGGAAAATATTCACACGTTATGTTTTCTTTAGTTTAGGAAGCATCAATGTTGCTCACATGCTTTTTTTAGCTTCTCCCCTGTCTTGAATCACCTCACCCATCAAAACCCTATAGTGTTGAAAATTGTGCCTACCTTTCCCCATTGAACACCTTGCAATTTTGACCTAAGTTCCTTGCCCTAACTGTCTGGCTCCTCCCGATCTAGAAAAACCCTTCAAAATAAAATCAAACCTTGTGCTACTATACCTAAACTGATATGATTTTCTTGATCCAATTATCTTGGTTGAGATCCTTATGAAAAGAGATCTCTCCTAGCCTAGTAGGGCTAGCTACTTGGCTAAGCGAGGTTTGTGGTTACCCTAGCATTTTCTTCCTTCAGCCTAAGGTTCAATCCAGGTGATAACATACTGGTGACCATACTGGGAAAGTGAAAGATCAAAAGTTAATCACCCCAATAAGATGTTTCATTTGAATTCTTAAGATTGTGGATGATGAGTTTTAGAATTTAATAGGCTGAATTGGAAAGTGGTAAAGCAATATATTAAATTTCAAAATTAGACATAATGGCTTCCAGAAAGTACACCAAATCCAACCTAGATCTGAATCCTCCAACCATTGCCAGTGATCCTCATAAAATTGGGCGAAAAATCTAAGGAAACTACAGAGAAATCTAGTTTAGCTGGAGAACAATCAAGTGAGGTTTTCATTCCTTGAGCTAATTCACTCCTGAGAAGGTTAGAAACTTTGCAAGACATTGTGTTTGATATTAATATTGAAGAAAGTTTATTTCGTAGTAAACCTTTAAGTTGGATTGATCAGATAGTTGTTGATTCCTCTATATCTCTTTATAACCCCGTCAAAGACTCGTTTTCAGACAATAAATCGGGGTCACAGCTTATTCACACTCTTGATCATTTGCAAAACCTCTCTTCAAACTTAAACACTTGGGTGAAAAATAAGACTCGTAGGCTATCTGTTGATTTCCAAAATACTTCTTTTTCTTCTACTACTACTCAAACTATCTCTCACCCTCTGCCTTCTTCTTCACAGATTGTTCACACCACTCAAGCTATCGTTAATTCCCATTTGAGTACACTAAATATCCCAAACCTTGTCTTAAATCCACCACTTCCCCTGCCTGCAGGTATGGCTGCCTGATATGCACCCCTTGTTTTTCCTCAAAATCCTAGTGCCATGCCCCCTGATTATCAAACCAAACTACCTTTCTTTGGCGGCACCCAAACCATCACAACTCAACAACACGTAGACAAGATGAATGATTTCTTTGACCTCCATGAAGTTGAAATTGAAGATGTTATGATGAGGCTGTTTGTACAAAGTTTTGGAGGAGAAGTTTGGAAATGGTGCAGAGCCCTACCAGCAGCTTCTATCACTACTCTACCCATCCTCCATAGGCACCTTCTAGATCAGTGGGAGGCGAAGAAGAATCCCCTTCATATTTTGTCTGAATATGAGAAAATCAAAAGAAATGTTGGCAAGAGTGTGCAAGACTATTGTGTAAGAATTAATTTAGTATACAATGCTATCCCTACAAATATCAAAGCACCAGAGGGATTGGCTTTGCTTAAGTTTCCAAATGGATTTGATGCCAATATGGCATATCAATTGCATGAACATGATCCTACAACTCTAGAAGACATGTAAAAGAATGTTGTGAGTGTAGAAGTGAACTTGATGGACAAAAGAGAAAGAATGAGATCAGAGAAAAGAGTGACCATGAAGGAAGAAGCATCTTCTTCAGATGTGAAAATGGACACATTGATTCGAACAATGGAAAGGATGGTTGACTGGTTGTCCATCACAGATAGACCTAAAATTCAGATCTAGAATCCAAACTTTAGAGGGCAACAGCAACCCCAATTCTAAATCAAGAAAAGAGAGCAAAAAGCACCGGAACAACCAGCGCAACAACAATAGTAGATCAGAACTCCCTTACAACATAATTATGTTGAAGGAGTGGAAGAAGTAGAGGAGTAAATCCAAAAATTGAAACAAATCACCTCTTCACTGCAAATGGTAAGCCTATATTTCTGACTGAAGATGACGAGTATGCTGAAAGTTCCGACATTCTAAAGGATGGGGACTACATCTTAGCAAATGATGTTGTTTTGGACACTGAATCTAATGATTATTAGTGGGATTACACGAATGCTTTCAGCACATAGCAGAGACAGTATCCCTTGAAGAGCAGAGATGTACTCGTCAGTCCTATTCAGAAAACGAAGGATGTTTGGTCAAAGAATGATCCCTCAAACAATCAGAAAATGATAGTGCAATGAAGCAGCAAATAGATAAGAGGGAGATCAGTGTCAAAGAGGTAGAAAAAGTCTAATCTTTTAATTTAGAAAGTGAAATTGCTAAACTAAAAGTGTCCATTCCTTTGACTAAGCTTGTTAAGAATAGAAATTACAAACATCATGTGTCTAGAATACTACAAATTGATCCTTTGTCTAACATGGTGAATGTTGAGGATGATCATCCTGAACTTATTTTTGGTCCATCTATAGAAGGTCTGCTAGAATACTACAAATTGATTTCCGAAACCTAAATAAAGTACCCTTGAAAGACAATTATCCTCTTCCTAAGATGGACCATATTCTGCAAAGAGTAGTTGGAGCATCACAGATGTCACTACTAGATGGCTACTTAGGTTAAAATTAGATTTTGGTGCATGAAAAAGACTAAGACAAGACTGCCTTCACAACACCATGAGGACTTTTCAGTATGCCAAGATGCCATTTGGGCTAAAGAATTCCGGGGCCACTTTTCAGCAGGCCATGGATATAGCTTTCACTACTGAGAAGGATGTTTTCTTAGTGGTTTACTTAGATGACTTAACAATATTTTCTAGTTCTGATGATGAGCATTTACACCACCTGAGGATTGCTTTTCAGAAATGCAGGGAGTTTTGAATTTATTTAAATCCAAAGAAGAGTCTTTTTGCCATGGAGGAAGGTAAGTTTCTCGGTCATATAATTTCTAAATATGGTATTCACATTGATCCTTGTATGGTGGAGGTAATTCAGCAAATAGACCTTCCACACAATAGAAAGGATATTCAAGCCTTCAATGGTAATATGAGTTTCTTATGCAGATTTATACCAAATTTGGTCGAACATTTGCGTAAGTTAACTAATATTTTGAAGAAGGACAACATTGTGAAATGGACTGAGGATGCCATGAAATCTTTCAGCTTCGTAAAACTTTCTTTAACCACAGCCCCTTTTTTGATCAGTCCTGATTATACTCATGATTTTATTATATTTTCATTTGCATCTGAGCACACTTTGTCGTGGTGTTGATGCAAAAGAAGAATCAGGTGGAGCAGCGCATTGCATTTTTCAGTTGGACTATCAGAGATGCTACTTTGTGCTATAACATCATTGAGAAACAAGCTTTGGCTCTTATAAAGGCATTGAAGGGTTTTCGAGTTTACATTATGCATTCATATATTATAGCATATGTTCCCAACATGGTTGTCAAAGATGTTCTCATGCAAACAAATCCAGAAGGAAGAAGAGGTAAGTGGATAGTAGTGATGTTAGGGTATGATCTTGAGATTAATCCCATGAAACTGATCAAAGGTCAAGGCTTGGAAAAACTCATGGTTGAGTCGAGTCTTCATTCTCTAGACATAAATCTTATTACAGCAATGTCAAATGACAAAGATGGTGACAGACTCATTCAGGTACCAGAGATGTTTCTCAACTCACCTTGGTATTGTGATATAGTATACATTCTTCATCATCTTTATCCTCCTCCTGGAATTTAGAAAAGTAAAGGTAGATCACTGAAGCTGAAGACTGTAAAATTCTTCATTTTAGATAGTTCTCTTCATTGAAAAAATCTGGGAGGGGTTCTTCTTAATTGTTTGGTTGAAAATGAAGCTCAGTGCATAATGAATGATTTTCATAGAGGAGATTGTGGGGGTCACTTGTTTTGGAAAAAAACAGCTAACAAAATCTTGAGAGTAGGGTATTATTGGCAATCTTTATTTTCCGATTTGTACAAAATAGTCATGAGCTGCCACAGATGTCAATTTTTTCAGGGGAAAAGGAAGCTACTTCCTTTGAAACCAATTGTGGCTTATGCACCATTATAGTAGTTGGGGCTTGATTTCATAGGAAGAATTCATCCTACATCATCAGCACAACACAAATGGATTTTGACATCTACTGGTTACTTCACCAAATGGATTGAAGCCATTCCAACAAGGTAAGCTATGGACATGGTAATAATTAATTTTTTTGAGTCCAATATCTTGTCTCATTTTTGTTGCGCTCATAATATTATTATAGATAATGCAGCAGTGTTTAAATTGAAGAGAATGGTAGAGTTTTGCAACAAATACAACATCACATTGGGTCATTCTGTGACCTACTATCCGCAAGGAAATGGGCTAGCTGAGTCTTAAAATAAATCCTTGGAAAACATTCTTAAGAAGATGTTGGAGGCAAACAAAAATAATTGGCATCGAAAGCTTGTCAATTCTTTGTGGGCCGATAGAGTGAGCAGAAAGAAATCAATAGGTATGTCACCTTTTGAATTGGTTTATCATACTGATATAGTGTTTCCCACATCTCTTGCAGTCCCAGTCATGAGATTATTGCAAGAAGCTAGAAGTGAAGAAGATTATATTCAGTTCCAAATCAATCAAATGATTCACCTTGAACAAACAAGGGAAGAGATTTCTAAAAACACTTTCAGACTGCAAGAGAAGATAAAGAAAATTTATGACCGCAAAACCAAGGTAGAAAAGTTTTAGCTGGAAGATGTAGTGTTGTGATGGAATGCACGAAATGAAGAAAAAGTAAAACATGGTAAGTTTGACAATCTATGGAAAGGACCTTATAAAATCTTAGCCTATCAAGGACAAAATGCATTTTTATTAAAGGAAATGGATGGTCAAGAATGCTCAGGAGGGCTAATGAATGGTAGGCTCCTGAAGCACTACTATTTCTAATGGATCTTGCGGAAGTTGTTTCATTGTCATTGTATATACCAGTTTGCTTTCCTTGCAAGTTTTGAAGTACAATTTCATTCAAGCTTGGGGCTCAAAGTGAAGGCTATAAAACTTAAATGCTTTGTGTGGTGTTTAGTTGGTCTTTGAGTAAGTCTAGAGTCAGTTATAAGTCAATTTTCAGTTTGTTTCGAGTCATTTTTCAAAAATTTCAAAAAAAAATTAGTCTTTCATTTGTTTGACCGTATTGGCCCAATCAGCTAGGCACTTGGTCTACAGTGTTCTTGATACCTCCAAGGAGCTGCCATCCCCAATAAGGCAAATGTTAGTGTCAGTATCTACATAGTTCCATCAGAGATCAAATTTGTTGTTTGCATTTTCATTTTAGGTGTCTCATACTAAATTTTTTGGATCATTCCTTTGCATCATGTAAAAATGGTCCACTGATGGTTGTCTTCTTCTTAGATAATCAAATTTTCCCTCATACATTTGTTGACCCATTTCCATGTTGTATTCAGTTATGGTTTTAGTTATGTTTTTGTTCTAAAGTCAAGGCAGTTGTCTTTTCATTAGGTCTTAGGGTTCATTTCCAAGGTCAAAAGCATAGTTTCAAGTGTAAATAAGAGGAAGAAAACGTATGAGGATGACCAATAAACAAAGAGTGATTTCTAATAAGTCATGGTTATTGTACAAAGATCTTATTTCATGAATGTAATTTTCATCTCAGAAACATGTTTTTGAGATGAAAACAAAGTATTTTAGTTGATTTATTTTTTTGATGTAATTCAAGTCATTTCATGTAATAAGTGTTCCTAGCTACCCCAAGAATTTCTCCTTGCTGCAAGAAAATGAAATTGTTGACGAAAACAATTCAATCAAAGCATCATCCACCTATTAAGAGCAAAAAAAGGGTCAAAAGTAAAAAAGACATTAAAGTGAGAATTTGAAAATGACAAATAACTTTAAAAAGTTGGTATGAAAACTCATAAATTAAAGACAATTCAAGTATAAAGCCTCTCAAGGCACTCGTGAAAGCCTCATTTTGACTCTAGAACTCTCACAACGCCTTAGAAATAGAAAACTGATGATTTTAAGGTGAAATTGGGCAAAACAAAGCAAGAGGACGCATTCAACAAGGCCGATGTGCTTTTAGCTTGGTCATTGCGCTCTTGTAGTGGTCGTTGCACATTTCCCAAAGATCCCGATGTTATTTACAATGGCATTGTGCTCCTGTAGAGGTTGCTATGTGCTTGACCATGTCATTGCGCGTTCACCTGGAAGGAGCCAAAACGTGCTAGAAATCCTCCATCGCCACCAAGTTTCCAAGTTGGTCATCATATACTTCAGCAAATCATGTTGGTGTAAAATTTACTCACTTCTTCCCTCAATTATTCACCTACATAGGGTTTAAGTTGTTTGTTGTTATTCCTAAGATTAAATTATAGTCATACATTCCCACCATATCAAATCACATTTCCTAGCTTTCATCACTATTCCACACATCCCCATCTCCTCCTCATCATCTCTCCTCACATCATTCCACATTTCCCATACCCATAGTCCATTCTACTATTTCCCTAGGGTTTTGATAGCAACAAATCATGGTAGAAGAAGAACACAAAAGTCAGAGTGAGGAATAAAAACAACAGAGGAGGAAATATAAGAAAGTAGGAAAAATTATCAAATATGAGCCAACAAATACCATAGAGCTCATGGCATCTCCCATCACTATCACAAGATTCAAACATATGGGTTGTTTTGAGTTTTGTGAGAAGGTGGAAAGGACAAAACATCATTCTGAATTCACCAGACAGTTCATCATCAACCTCCATGACAACCAAGCAACGCTTTCCTGTGTCACCTTTACCATATCTTCTACTATCATATAAGCCGCTACTGGGATCCTAGATGTTGGCGAAAAATGGTTTAAACAGGTAGATTTGGATTATTTCTAGTATGAGCCATATCTTAAATCCAGTCACAAGAATGAAATAAGGAGGATTTTTCCTTTCCCTTACCTCCTAGGCAGATATGTTCTTATGATGAAAATAATCATGAAGTACTTCACATGTGAGGGCAGGTTTTCTAGGCGCTATTCTTATCATATTCAGTTACTCATGCATTTTACAAGAGTCAGAATGCTCAATCTACCCTACTATCTTTACTGGGATATTGACAAGATGTAATACATTTCCTGAAGGAAAGATCTTGATCATCAAATGCTTAACATATTTCACCATTCTCTCATCAAGATGATAGTCCTAAACCTCCTTGATTATCTTAACATTGCATGGGACACTTTCATATCCAATGAACTTTTCATAGTCCCACCTATTCAACATAAACAAGAAGCCCCTTCATCCTCTCATCCACCCACCTCCATTCCTCCACCTTAGCCTATACATCATTCATCTTCATCTCATGAGTCAGCCACACCATCACCATTATCATCACCATTTCATCAGCCTACTCATTCACCTCGTAGAGATAAAGGAACTGAGCAGGAGCATATTGAGCATGGTGAGAGCAGTAAGCCCAAAAGGGTTGGTTTAGGTAACTTGGAACATACCTATCAGAGAGGGAATAGGCAAGTGTTTTCCCCACTAATTGTGGGAGGGACCTTGCCTTCTTCATCAACAAAGTAGGTACAGAAGGGTAAGGAAAAAGTTGTAGAGGCAAAGGTCCAGTAGTAGCAGGAAGACCTCTGTGAGATAGAGCATGAGTTTCAGTTAGTTGAGTCAGATGAACATGGTGATATTAAAAGCATAGTTATTTTCATCAAGGAGAAAAATGCACTCATAGGAGATCTCAAGGTCAGCTTGAAAAGAGCCAAATGGATCATTTCCTACTATGAGCAAGAAAATAGTTAGTTTGATGTCAAAAATGAGCTCATGGAGATTCAGCTTAGAAAGGAAAAGAGAGAGGTTGAAAAGGAAAAGGCCTTACTTGATGAGGCATATGGGCAGTATGGTGAGCCACTTGATGAATAGGTGCCAATAAGAAGGCCAAGCACTAGAGGCATAAAAAGAGCCTTGGAGTAGGAAAGGAAAAGGGAGGAAGAAATGGCCAATCAGCTCACCTTGAATGAGCAATTTTCCAAGATGGTAAATGAAAATCGAGAATATTGGCTTGAGAAGGTAAATTATCTTCTAGAAAACCTCCTAGGAAAGGCCAAGAAGGACAATGATATTTAGAGAAGGATGGTGAAGAAATATGCTAGGAGAGACACAATTCCAAGGGCCAAGCTCAAAAGAGCTCATGCAAAAATTGAGGCTTTGACCAAGCAAGAGGAGAAAAAGAGGTTGGATATCCTTGCCGAGGCATCACTCCATGCCTCAAACATATAGCCATCTATCAGCCCACCAATTTTGGCCATTTTTGAACAATTTTAGCAAGATGTGTTTTGTTGTGTTTTTTGAAGAAATTTTGGCATAGTCAGCATGGTCAAATGCACAACACCTAGGACGTTGCATTTTTTTTTGGGGCATCCAATGAGAAAATGGTTAACATTTGTGGATTTAGAATGATGATAATATACACCCTATACGTTTTCTAAGAATTTGGAGGAAAAATGGTCAGCCAAAAGGGTCAAAAACTACCAAAAAATCACCTTTCTGCCTCTTTTCTGGCCTCATTGCTGCATGTTCAAGAAGTCTTGCGAGATTTAAATTTTGGAGGGGTAAATGAAGCCCAGTTTAGAAACCAAGAGAATTTGTAGAAACTAAACAAGATCAGATTTCCGATGAGCTATCTTGGACTAGATTTGGACATCAGGAAGGTGGTCAAAAGTGATCTTGAAGAGGATGTTGTGTGTTTGACCATGATTGTTGTGCGTTTATGAGGGTCACTATGCGTTCCACAGTTTTCCACAATTTTCACTTTTTCATTCCAAGTTGAATTTTATCTATGGGAAACTCAATTTTTACCTATGTAATTGATCTAGATGATGTAATTATCATGTTTTTACATTTACCTAGGGTAGATACATCAATTATATGGCTTATGTGGCATGTAATGAATCAGTTTGTTAGAGTGAGGGATGAGTAACTTTGACCACCCTACAATCTAGCTATCAATTCAAACTTTCTTGCAACTGCTCCTCCAATCATGGATTCGATCCCTGAAGCCTAGGATGAGTTGGTTATTGGTCTATATTATGTGTTTTCTCAGTAATTTTATAGGTTGGACTCAGTAGGATGCTATGCTTTGAGTAAACATCATTTTCTATCAGTTTTAGCAGGAGATTAATGAAAGATTGCAACTATTTCTTTGGGATCCATGTGGTATGACATTTAGTTCAGTTTTATCTATTGTGATCATATGTTAAAAAAAAAATTGTACTTCATCAATCATTTCATTCATTTTAAGTGGATGTTTTCAAGTTGATAGGCAAAATCCATAATATTTATGTTCTGTTTTGGGAAAATATTCACATTTTATGTTTTTTTAGTTTATGAAGGATCTATGTTGCTCACATGCTCTTTATAGCTTCTCACTTGTCTTGAATCACCTCACCCATCCAAACCCTAGAGTGATGAACCTTGTGCCTACCTTGCCCCACCAAACACCCTACAATTTTGACCTAATTTCCTTTCCCTAACTGTCTGGCTCCTCCTAATCCAGAAAAACCATTCAAAATCAAATCAAACCTTGTGCTACTATACCTAGCCTAATATCATTTTCTTGAGATCCTTGCGGAGAGAGCCCTCTCCTGGCCTAGTAGGGATAGCTACTTGGCTAAGCGTGGTTTGTGGTTACCCTAGCATAGCCTTCCTTTAGCTTGAGGTTCAATCTAGGTGATAACAATTCGCATTTTTACAATCACATGATGACTGAATCAATTGCCAAGTTAGGAATCTCACATAATAGTTCCACTCCTTATTATCCATAGGCTAATGGATAAGTTGAATCCATCAACAAATTCCTTAAGTGAATGCTTCAATGAATGATAGGAGTTCACAAACCAAACTTGCATTGGATCGTGTACTTAGCTTTGTGGGCTTACTGAACCTCGGTAAGAAACACAACTAGATTCACACCTTTCCAATTGGTGTATGGTCTTGAGGCAATCTTGCCAATACAATGCGACATTTCATCACTAAAACTCGTAATTGAATTGTTACCTAACACTTCTGATGAGGAAGCATGTTTCTTAGAACTCATCCATCTAGATGAAACACATTGTGAAGCTACATTGGCAAGCAAAGCATATAAGAAACAAGTTAAGGCGCAATATGACCATAATGTCAAGCCTCACATATTTTTAGAAGGAGACCTAATATTACTTTATGATTAGGAAGCCGATAAATTAGGAATGGGAAAATTTGAACCACTATGGAAGGGCCCCTACATTGTCAAGTGTATTTTGGCAAAAGGTGTTTACGAGTTGGTTGATTATGATGGAATTCCATTATTCTAGCCCCGAAATTGGTTGTGTCTTAAACGTTACTATGCTTGATTGTGCATAGTAAAAACACATATATGCTTTTATTGTGTGTGTTTGTGTCACACTCTGACTTTTAGATTCTTCACGTGGTTAGTAATATGCTTTGCATTTGTTGTAGATGTTAGAATCTTTGGAACCATTTTTTGGTTATGCCGATGGTGCTAGTTGTAGTATGCAGAACCTATCCTCTGTAGCATGCGCCATATTTGCTCCAAGTGGCAAGTTAGTGAGTTTTCAAGGGATTTGTATCGATCGTTCTATGAACAATATCGTTCAGTATAGCACATTGACCGAACTCCTCTTTTATGCCATTTCACTTGGAATTCACTGAGTCATCATTAGGCTAGACTCACAACTTGTCATATCACAACTTATGAATGTTTATACCATCTGAAATCCAACCATTCATCATATATTCCTTAGAGTTCATCTCTTGGAAAGGAATTTTGATTACATTCAATATCAACACATATCTTGAAACTTTAACACATTGACTGATTCTTTAGCGAATTACATGTTAAACAAACATTTACAACATATGTAAAGAGTAAATTTTCAATTGACATCAACAATGGAATAGGACTACACAACCATACAAAAGCCCTGAAAGTAAAATAGATAGATGTCCAAATTTTTTACAAAAATTTGTGTCTGAGACATGTTGTTCATCTCACCTCAAAATCTCAAAATGCATACAGTAAATCATCCTAAGTAGATCTAATGATGCTCATGATAGTAAATCACTGCCTAAGCTATCATGCACAATAGCCTCATCCAAAAGCTAGGTACACCGATAGTATGGCACTGTAGTCTCATTGATAACTCATCGATCTTATCATCTGGTATATCGACGGTTAACCCCTCTATATGATGCTAGAACTCCGCTAGTGTCCTGATCAGTTCTAAATCCTGGAGAACTACTCTTCTGACATTTCTCCCCACTGGTTCACCTGCCTACTATTGCTAACCCATTGGTCGAATAGTGACAACATCTATATACATGAGAACATTTTTAGTTTAGTCTTCAAAACATCAAAAAACACAAAAACATGTAAAAACTAAGAAAATAAAAAATACATGGTTAAAACAATTCACGTATAGCACCCCATTGAGCATGCACTAGAAATCTCAAATCTGGATCTCTACAAAAATCCATCCGTACATATGGATGCTCCTCTATGAAAATGTGTTCTTGGCAGAGCCAACTGAAGAATGTGCTAGAAAATGAGATTGATGACTGACCAACATGTCTAGCCATCAACTCTACCCATCTCTACATCTGTGGATCCCTAGGACCAGCTAAACGTAGTGTCACATACTAAGGTTGCATCAATGGAATTCTCTCCAGAGTAAAAGCTATCAAGATCTATCCATAGCTGAAATTTTTTGTCTTACCACTTTTTACTTTAGTTAGCTACTCTTTCATCAAAGAGAGTATTGCCCTACACCAGTTGAGCATAGTTGGCTCGAGACACTCAAGCGCATACTACATCTGTGATCTATTCGCAACATGAAGTGTCACACTACCCTCCAACTTTGCGATAGTAAAGAGGATTGTTTGCAAGGGCATATCACGAACATCCATGATGTTTATCTTTCCGTCTTTGTTAGGTTGTGTACCTGGATGACAAAATTGCCGAATGTAGTCCCTCACTAATTCACCCCCACGAGAAAAACTTGAAAGAGAAATGGGGGCACCACGTCTCAACAATCTTGTGAGAAAGTAAATATCATCAATCAATATAGGGAGCACTTGGTCCCCTATGTGAAAAACTTGTTCCACTAGATCCCATGAATGAACCAAGAACTACAATAGTTCTAATTGTTGCTTCATCCTGGGTAACCCGAAATATTTGAGTAACCCACAATATTTGAGGGCCTCAACATTACTTGGATCATTTAGGGTAACCATATCCTATTCTTCATGTTCTCTTTCACCCCATGTGATAGCCATTCTGATCCGATCAAAGTCTGAAATCACACCATAGGCTTAGTTAGGATCTGTTTCATGCAAAAAATTAAATATATTTTGGGTAGAAATGATGAATCAAATTTCTAAATTGTGCCCAACGCACCCCTAATCTTCAGATAGTGTGATGCAAAGCAGATTCCCTTCTGTTTGAATGCTCTATAGTGCAATTTTCGATGCATAAGGGTGCATTGATCCTAGGGCATGATATATTTACACTAGGGACCCAAAACCCCAAAATATTTTCCTGAAATTAAAAAGGAATGACATTAAATGAAAGAGAAGAGGTAGATCTCCTACCTGGTCCTAATGGCACGAAGAATGATCCACAGAATCTCCCACAATCAGCTGCTAAAGTTTGAGGTAAAAAACTCATTCAGAGCACAAAACTAAATGGTAAAATGACTTTGTAAATTCTTGTTTTTTGGTTATTTCATGTTCATTAAATGAATAAACTATATTGTTTACCTATTTTTACCAATGAAACAGGTATTTTTAATCTGTTTGGTGGTTCTTTGAGTAGGTTTACAGCTGACATAATGAATTTGACGTGCATGATCGTAAAAATGTACTTTTGACCACAGAGCATACTTTTATCTTTTCTCAAGCTCTATTAAACATCGAAAAAGGAACTCCCCCAGAGTCCTCTTTCAACTCTTTTAAGACTCTCAAAGTATGAAGAGATTGGCAGGCGCTTATCTTTTTCACCTCGTAAACAGATTGGAAATGACATCTACACAGTATAAGTTTCACCCTTTTCCAGACTACGATAGATTACTTATGAAAAAGGAATACGTCGATCAAACATGGTCAATAGGTTCTCTCTTGTATTATTTTACACTTTTTCAAAATTAAGAGACAAATTTAAGAAAAAGAACTAGTGGAGTTTTCTTTTTGTCCCTTTTCAAACTCTCTAAACATGAAAATGACCGAGTTCTCATTATCTTTAAACTCGTTAAAGCATAAAATAGTGACAAACTTGTCCATCATGACAAGACCAAGTTTCACCTTTGTTAGACTCGTTAAAACATCACATAATGATGTATTCACCCAAAGCATAGAATTAAAAATCAAGCATATTTTATCCTCCTCAATCTTGTTAAAAAATAAAGAGGTACTGGTCAATAATGATGGGGGAAAATAGGAAAAGGGATAAATCGCTTTATGGTAGCAACTCACTCTTGAACATGACAGTTTCACTTCATCTATGTGACTATTTGGGTTGGGTTATCTGCTTGATGATTATCATACCTATGGTCTATCACACCATCCATCACTTTGGTTTTGGGTCAATGTTGCCAATTCATTCAGTGTCGCCGACATCTTCAAGAGAAGTCACTAAGTAAACGTCATCCTTTGAAATACTCATAAACCTTCATTTTCATGACCGTCGTTCCTAAACATTGTGTCATTAGTCACATTCTACCTTCAAAATCATTACACTCATTTTGTGTCGTTGATGGGTGATACATCAAGGCCCTCCTGTGATGAGTCGCTTCTTGTGCACATTATCCAAGAAGTTGACTTAGAAACACCTTTCCAGTACCCTGAGGCTTACATACATCAATGGCAAGTTTCTCGCTTCCAATGATAGGTTGACATCATAGGCCTTTGACCAAAAGACTTTGTATGGTGTTCAACATCAAAACATCTATTCATACCATTCATAATGTATTGCAGTACCTTGAGAATCATTATCATTATTGGTGATTTCTCTCACATCTGTTAATTTCTTACATCTTGGCTAGTAATCGGACGGTGTCTTCCCCTGTTTAACTTCAAATCACATTTTCACATGGTTAGACTCATACTTGAGC
This sequence comes from Pinus taeda, assembly GCA_000404065.3. Classification (NCBI taxonomy): domain Eukaryota; kingdom Viridiplantae; phylum Streptophyta; class Pinopsida; order Pinales; family Pinaceae; genus Pinus; species Pinus taeda. The sequence continues at coordinate 21,677 of APFE030862760.1, read as the reverse complement.
AAATTATTGGACGAGATAAAGGACCCTGGATCTAGTTTCATCCATCCAGGCATGGAAAATTTTAGGGGTGAATGTTTGCCCTTAGGCGAAATTAAGGGGTTTTAAATTTTTAGGGTGAATATTTTGTATCATAGTACACTTTTACAAATCGACTCAAATAGCCCACCTTACTTTAAGGGAGAGGGTAAAAAAGGTAAATTTAGCCCTTGAAATTACGAGTTACAAGCTTCCATTCGCCCTAATTTTCAAGAATAGGTTTTATTTAAGTGAATCCTATGGGCCAAAACCATATTTATAAAAGAGGTATGATAAATTAATAAAAATATAAATAAATGAGAGGTATGGTAAAGAAATAAAACTGTTTTTATATTTACTGCATAAGTCACCTTATATACATGCAAGGGTGTAAACAAATAAAAATATAAATAAAGTGGAGGTATGGTAAATAAATAAAAATATAAATAAAGTGGACGTATGGTAAATAAATAAAACCTCTTTTTATATTTAGTACATAACCCTCTTTCTATTTATGAAGGCTCAAAAAAAAGGTTTTATTTAAGTGAATCATATGGGCCAAATACCATATTTGTAAAAGAGGTATGGTAAATTAATAAAAATATAAATACACCAGAGGTATGGTAAACTAATAAAACATTTTTTTATATTTACTCCATAAGTCACCTTATATTTACAAACACTCAAAAAATGTGTTATATTTAGGTGAAACCTATGGGCAAAATACAATGGGCCAAATACCATGGGTTAGCTTATTATTATTAATATCATGCAAAAAAACATTATTAACCCTAATATTAGTATTAATAAAACTAAAAATGGCACATGGTATTGACCCATGGTATTCACATGGAATGTAGGCTATTTAAATGGGGGACTTAAACTAGCATAGATCCATCTTTACTCTAGATCTACTAAGCCCCGAGAGGGATATTATTATTATTAATATCATGCAAAAAAACATTATTAACCCTAATAGTAGTATTAATAAAACTAAAAATGGCACATGGTATTGACCCATGGTATTTAGATGGAATGTAGCCTATTTAAATGGGGGACTTACACTAGCATAGATCCATCTTTACTCTAGATCTACTAAGCCCGAGAGGGATCAAATATCGTGATATGCAAACTAGCATAGAGTGAAAAATATTTGATCCCTCTCGGGGCTTGGTTGATCAAGAGTAAAAATGGATGTTATAATTTAATGTATGTTAAACATTTTAACTTGGTTAAAATAAAAAATAAAATAAAAATCAACTATTAATTTTATTAATTTTTATAAATTACTAATAGTAATTTTTAAGCTTCAGGTTTATGATAACCCATGGTATTCATGTGAGCATAGACTATTTAAAGGGGAAATTATATCTTAGATCCATCTTAATTATGGGTCTACCAAGTGCTCAGAGGGATAAATAGATTTCATCCCCCCTAAGAGTGGTAGATGTGGAGTTAAGATGGATA
>APFE030862760.1:2121-17741 GCA_000404065.3 Pinus taeda | reverse complement strand
GGGGGGGGCAGCGAACACCTCCCACGCCTGACGCGTGGCGGGGGTACGGCGGTAATACCGCCCATCCCCGGACGCAAAAGGTCGGGCACCTTTGTGGGCGAATCGACCGCCCACCGTTGGATGGCGGGGCGGGAGATCTGACAGCTGGCGGTGATCGGGACATGCCGGTGCATTTATGCAGTAGGGGACCCGCCCATTTGATTTAATAATTTTTAATAAAAGGACGCGGGGGGGTTATAACCATAGGTTTTTCGGGTTTTGTGGGTTTATTTGCCCGCGCAATTTAATTAAAATTTGGTTTTTTCAACTTTATAACAAAGGGTCTTAGGGCGGAGAAGGGGAAAAGGGTTATTAAGGGCGGGGAAGGTGCTTTTTGCCCTTTTAACCAAAGTTTTCTTGAACCCATATTTTTTCAGGGGGACTTAGGGCTAATGCTAACCCTTGAGGGGTTAGGATTTCCCAAGGAAGGGATTTATCTGCAGCACTGGGGGAAGGGGGAAATTAGGGAGCTATAACACAAGTTAGTGATTAATATGGTTTGTGAAGTGAGTGAAGGGGTGCAACTAAGTCAAATGGAACTTGACTCAGGGTATTTGAGGATAGATGAGAATGATGCCGAAAGGATGTTTTTACACAAGAAATGTGGCTTCTTTTCCTGCTTGGACTCCATGGCTTGGACCAAGTGGTTGTGTTTTAAAGGAGTGGAACTGAAGACCTGAGCAGTTTTCAAGGCCCCTGGGGGTGTTAGTAAGAAATGACTTCAGGGGGAAAACTGGGGGAGTTAGTCATGCTTCCAGTGCTTGTCCTCCATTCTTTTCTTTGATGCCCACAGCCTGAGTGACTGAGGCTATTTGTGCTTACTAGGCCAATTGGAGCTGGCCCTCTATTTCTGCAACCCCATCTACCTACCCCCTACTAGCCTAGCGTTTTTTTTTTTTTCTTGGAGGGTGCATTTAGATTTGCAGACCCTTTATGTGCCTTTTCTTTTCATTGGCTTTTTCCTTTGATATCCTATCTAGTACTAGCCTTATTTCTTCCAAGGTCCTAGATTAAGCAGTTGGGAACCTTATTTTCTCTGCCTAACTACTGATCTGCCAAGATTATACAGTTTGGACAGATTTCTTCCTCTATTCTATAACAAAAAATTGAAACATGGCATGATCCAGCTTAGGCTGTTGGACCATCCATCAAGATTTTAATAGATATGAAGGTATGTACATCCCTTGCCTTCTCTGGAAATATGGGATCTTTGAAACAACAAAGTAGAGCATATTTGGCACTTGAATTAGCCCATCATGAAATATGAAACCTATTGGTATAGGTATCCAACACCTAGAAGATCTAGGCTCACCATATCATCCTCGGCAACAGTGATTCCAACACTTCCAAGCTCATCTTGACAATGAGTAAACTTGGTCAAATAATTTTGAATTGAGTCGCCTGCCTCCATCTTGATTTTTCGAAGTTTGTCCTTCAGCGCCAATTTCCTTTAGTCAATGTTGTTCTAATACAAGTTTGTTAATGCTTTCCACATAACATACGGAGTTTCCTTGCCATGGAGACTCGAGACAATCTGGTCTCGAACTCCTTCAAGGATTATCCGCCTAGCCATCGCCACACAGTTCTTCCATTCGACCAGATTATGTGCATCTGATGTTGTTGGTTTAGGAATTTCGTGATCAATGAATTCCTTCAAGTCATTATCCTCTGGAACAACCTCCATTCTGTCCCTCCAGGCCATATAATTCGAGTTTCCTTTTAAGGCATACTCGAGCTACAAACCTTAGAACGCTATCTACTGATCGTGAAGTATGTACTGCAAATTCGAATTTCAACTACAACCCAAAACTCAAAATTTCGAAATCTCTTCTAGTATAATGTCTTCAGCGCCGATACCATATGGATTTTTCAGTAGATTCACAACTCATGTAATTTCCTAAAACACAATAAAAGAATCTGCTCTACTCTTTATAGCAGAAGCCCTTAAAGGTCAATGAAAACAATAATCAGTAAGAGGAAGATAATCAATTACACATAAAATAATATTTATCTGGGGAAAGCCACAACTCAAAACCCATACTATCTATATTGCATTAATCAAAAATCCAAGAGGAGAATACAATGCTTGTTCCCACAAGAACAATCCTTGTACAAGTATAATCAACTCTTAGCTCACAAGCTAGCCCAAGCCAAATCCTTAGCCTATATTGCAGCTCTCCAAGCCCCTATTTCCTTGCGCAATTCCTAGGATGAATAGCCCGTATTTATAGGGAATTCATGCTTCCAAAACTACACAATCCTAATTAGGTCCTCTTCTTGATTGTATGCATGATATTTACAACTCAATAAATCATACAACTAATAGTACATTGTCCCTGCACTCTAATCTCAACTGGGTCATTCTCAGAACTGACATGCATGATTTTCCAATGAGTGAATCTTCAATTATCTAGAGTAGCTCTTGTGGATGCACCAGTGCACTAGCTGACTGTTAATCCTCTACTAGTTCAACAAACAATTTTTAATTAGTTTAACTGACTATAACTCAGTAAAACTGAGTTATCTAATTACAACTCAATCTGAACTCATATTTGACCCCTAAAATCTAGGGAGAACATATACATGACTTCCAAAAGACTTCCAACTCGAAATTCCTAAGCTAATTAAGTTAATTAAACTTAATTAACTATTTACAAGTTGCTATGAGAATAGAATTCGATTTTAATTCACAACTTAATTCAAGGACAAATTAAATTGGAAATTTTAAATTCTATTTTTAACATTTCTTGTTGCTATTTTCAACAAATGAAGTTGAAGGTCATGAAGACAAAGTTTATAAATTGAAAAAAGAATCTATGGACTCAAACAACCTCTGAGAATCTAGTATAGAATGTGATCGAGATTTGTTGATGACGAGCAAATCTCATTGGAAAGCCAGGCAGGGTCTGAAATTCAGCCAACCTTCGACCAACCTTGAGCCTTCAGCCTTCAGCCTTTCGGCCAACCTTGAGCCTTCAGCTAGCCTTCGGAAAGCCTTGATGGGGCCCCATCACCCCACCTTCCAACCAACAACCAAGCATCCCCTCAGCTCTCCAACCTTTGGTTTAATTTTTCTAATGAGAGATGTAGACTTCAGCACATGACTCAAATCTTTTCCTTCCAACATCCCTAACCCCTCCAACATCTGTACACCCCTCCAACATCCATCTGATTTTTTCTTAACCCCACCAACATCCATTAACCCCTCCAACATCCTTCGAATTTTTCTAAATTGACAGCTATATGATCAAGAATGGACTTAGCAGAAGCAACATTGAACCAATATTGTACACAAATGTAAATGAGCATGGTCAAATTTTGATTGTTTGTTTTCATGTAGATGATATGATTTATACTAGTGATCTTGAACTAGACTAGTTTAAAGTACCGATGAAGAAAGAATTTGAAATGATAGATCTTGGTCTTATGAAATATTTTCTTAGCATAGAAGCTGAGAAATCAGAGAAGGAATTTTATTTGTCAAAATAAATATGAAAAAACATTGCTAAAAACATAAAAAATGGAAAGTTATAAACCTGCTCCTACACCAATAGTGATAGGTACAAAGTTAAGTAAGGATGATGAAGGATCATATGTAAATCCAACTCTGTTCAGAAGATTGGTGAACAATCTTATCTATCTCACAGCTACAAGATCAGATATTATGCATGAAGTTAGTCTGATTTCTAGATTTATGGAGTCATCAAAAGAATCACATTGAAAAGCTAGAAAAAGGATTGTGAGATACATAGTGAGAACTACAAATTGTGGCATATTATGTGAAAGCACAAAAAAGAAATATTTGGTTGGTTATAGTGGTGGTGATTTTGTAGGAAGTTTGGATGATAGGGAAAACACTTTTGGTTATTTGTTTCATCTTGGTTCAGGTGTGATATCATGGACATCTAAAAAGTAGTCTATTGTGACACTTCCATAAGAAGAATAAAAATATGTAATAGCGACATCAACAACATGTCAAATAGTATGATTACGAGGAATTTTGATGGACTTCAGGAGAAACAAGAAGATCAACAACAGTCTATTGTGACAACATCTAAGTCATTGCACTACCGAAGTATATTGTGTTTCATCAAAAGAGAAAACATATAGATACAAGATATCATTTTTTAAGAGAACTTGTGAGGAATGGAGAAGTTTATTCAAAGCCTTGTAAATCAAATGATCAATTGGGTGATATATTCACCAAGCCATTAGAAAAAGATGTCCTTGAGTTTCATAGAGGAAACTTAGGTGTTGTGAAACTAGAGGAGACTTAGAATAGCAAGCATGTTTGAGTTGTGATGAGTCATGCTTTAGTTTAGAGGTCGTAATTAAAGGGGAGTATTAAAATTATCTAATTATTCCAACACACAAAGTAGTCTATATTAAGAGTGTGAATTAATTTGAGCTAGTGTGACTTAGTTCGAGTTCAGTTTATATTTGGGAAAGCCAAATTTAGTGTGGGTTTACATGAAAACGTTATCCCAAATAAGCTTTAGTTGAGTGGTGAGTTAGAAAGCATAAATACCCCGGATTGGATCAATTATAATCAATCAAATTTGTATGTTTAATTGAGAAAAAAGCAAATTGTGTGTTTTGTGTGTGAATTTTTGTCTTTTCCATATTGCCTGTCCAACGCATATGAGAAATATTAATAAATATCCGAAAGGATTGGAAGATGAAAAAGGAAAATCGAAACTTAAATGTGAAGGGATTATTTGACTGCCATCCGTTAGTTAATCATCAAGCACATTCTATTAATTTTTTTCCTAAAAACAAAGCAGATCAGAGGGTGCCTGTGCTCTTTTCATTTCCAGGACGAAATTTTTATGGGGCTTATACGAACCAGAGTTAAATGCATACAATCTTATGCTTACTGTGTGCTCTGTGTAAGATACAACCAACAAAGTCTAAATGAAAAATTCTTTCATTGCAATGGTCAGTTTGAATTTCATTTTCTATCCTTTTCACTGTAGTTTCTGGGAGTAGAGCATACACAAATTTAATGGTAACAATATGAAGCACCATTTTTTTCTACTAAAGTATCAGATTGTTACGATTGTTTAGTTCGAATAGAATTTCATGCATCATAATTGAGAAGAACTTAATTTTTCATATTTCAGTACAAGTTAGTTGTAAGGAAATATTTGTTATGCTGGCAACGGGTATGATCTGGGAATGATACTCATACCTTCACATTCATTGTTACTTCAGAATCCGAAAGCATTGACTCTAAGACAAAAAGGAAATTACTACCTCATTCAAATTTATTGAACGCTTATACAAAAATATAAAATTTGAGAAAGATAGTATTAATCAACACCGGCTCAAAGTAGTTTACATGCGACATTAATGTTGTCTCTCCTCACACCTTTCTCAGACTTATGGTGTTAGAGTGATCGGAGTTGTTTCACATTAATAATTTGTGTTCCGATTTTTAAGAGCCTCGTATCCTAATGTTATAATCATCATTGTTCCCCACTGTATGTATATCTAGTTACCATTTTTCTTTTTATGTAAGGTCTAGTTATCATTTTCTTTTTATGTAAGGTCTTGTCAGTTCGCTGCTGTTCATATGGTCCAATTTTATTAGGATTGGAGCAGCCATTAAGTGTGAGTTTTTAGAGTTTTTCACAGATTGAGGAAAACAATTGTGGCCAAATCTTAATTTGTGTTGTTTAATTTAGTTTTTTTTGACTATATATAGATTAAGAACCATCAAAAATCCATAGAGCACTCTGATTGTGAAGAGTTCACATGTGAAAATTATGATTTCAATGAATCCGTGTCAAATAATAGACAAATTAGATTGCAAAACAAACCAAAAAACTTTCCAAAAAATTACACTTAAAAACTACTCGATGAAAATTGTCTTTACTTCCAAATAAGATAATAAAAAGAACACACAAACTCCTTTGTGTTTAACACAAAATATGATATAAACATTTTTACCAAAAATAATAGTATACTTTTGAACCTTTTCATTGGTTGTGTAATGGAGAACAATTTTTCATGTTAAATACGTGCGATGAGAATAGAATCACATCAAAACTTTTGCGATATTTAAGCATCGTTTTTTGGAAGTGCAGGGCATAGTCGGTGGAATATATTGGTGAAGACAAAATTGTGCTCACCACTACAGTTGAGTCTGATGAATTAGTCCATTCCTGCATGTTTGCTTCTCTTTACATGCAATCCCCGTTACTAAGGTATGTTTTTTCAAGCTACACAAAGTCCATTTGAGTAAGTTGCATTAAAATGTTTTGGTGTTGGATTTAAGTAAATATTTTGTTGTAAATTAAGAGGATGATTTTCCATGTTGGTGGACTGTGTTATGGAAAAAAATCATCTAAGTTGTTAACGGTGAGAAAATGGTTAGTGGATGGGAGTTTTTCATCACTTATTTTTTTTAAGGTTTCCATGGCATTTGAGATATTAATGCAGAGGGGTGCCCATAGTTGAGAGTCATGATGGATCTAAAATGTGCATAAAATTAGCTATTACTATTAACATTGTTTTTTTTTGTATGTTTTGATATGGTTCATGTAATGTGTGCAGATTTCGATTGCTAGAAAGATCTATTCCTAAGGTTGCTACCTACCAGATCATTAATGATGAAGTGATGTTGGATGGAAATCCTAGATTGAATTTGAATTTGGCCTCTTTTGTCATTATTGGATGGACCCTAAATGTGGTAAGCTTATGATGTCTTCATCAATAAAAATTATGTGGATATGGATGAACACCCAGTCACTATAGGTTAGCAGATCGAATCACCATGTTGTGTATTTGAATCGTTACATACACATTTGCATTTTCTTTTGATTTATTCATTTATATGCATTGGTCAAAGATTGTAATAGAATAGCTAGAAACTAGCATACACGTGCCAACAAAGACATGCTTGAACACATTATATGTTTTAGTTTTATATGCAACACATGAGCTATAATATAATATTTGTAGCTGAAAATGAAAAATAGAGGTTAATGGAACGGAACAAATGATATGAAACACATAGAAATAGATGAACCACAAATCTCCAATTTCTAGCCTTAACCAACCAATAGAGATAGATAGATCACATCTCCATTCTCTAACTTTAATTAACCCAACTTTATTATTATTACTGAAGGTAATATTTACAAATTTTACACTCAAGCTAGAACTTGAAAGCATGTATTTAAAAGACAGAATTATCTAATAAATATCACAATGGGAACTTATCTTAATAAAGTGATAATCAATATCACATTCCATGGGACATGTTTGAAGAATCTAAATGAGTAAAACAATCATTGAGAACAAATCCCCAAAACATGAGCGAGAAGAATTTTTCCATAAGGGGAAAGAACATGAAGAAAGAAAAGGTTAGAGAGTTCAAGCTAAGACTACATTGGATATCATCACCTTGTGACTGGTCCCACAAGAAGCTAGTTTTAAAACTGGAGAGGAAGAGGAATTATTGATAATAATATTTTTTTCATTTTTAGAGGTTTCTTTCTAGACCAAATCGTGAATGGTAACCATGTTATGATTATTAATATAATTTAGACTTAGTTTAACTAATAGACATAATTTATTTATTTTTTAATCTAAATTGGGTAATATAATTTTAAGCAATATTGTAATTTTTTATCAATTAAAATGTACTTTTGAATGCATTAAGGAATTTAGCACCCTAAAAAACTTTTAAGGCACTCTAAATTTGTAGATTAAACAACTTAAACTTATGATTCTTAAAAATATCTATCAATTTTAGGAAAATTTGACCAAAAAAAGAGCCATTTCATATATTATTTAAACTACTTGTATAATTTATGACGCTACATATCATTTTCTCCTAAAATATATTATATTAGTGTTACTCATGTTGTCAAATTGTTGTGAAAAAATTGATGTGTAATTATAATAGCTCACTTGTTCCATGTCGAAGTGGAGAATCGAGATCAGGTTATTTACGTTGCAATGGTGGGATCGTTTGAAGCCATCATACTAGCAGGTCTAGCATTTAAATGCAAATGGCTCTCATGAGCAAAAAGCACTAAGCATGGTAAATTTTAGGGGCAAACTTTAGCCCAAGGGAAAATTTAAGGGGTTTTGCATTTTAGAGGGGCAAAGTTTTTATAAAACACCCATTTTGTATAGTTAGCCCAAATTTTATTTAAAAAATAATTATTTTTGTCATTTTAGCCCCCAAGAAAAGGGGCGGCTAAACCATGCAAAACTCATTTGGCCCGATTCACCTGGGTTTGGGAGGTTAAATTCTTACAAATCGCCCATTTTTTTGCTTTGAGATGTTAAATTGTTGCAAATCGCCCATTTTTTGGTTTGGGAGGTTGTTAAATTCTTTCAAATTGCCCATTTTCTGGTTTGGGAGGTTGTTAAATTCTTGCAAATAACCCATTTTTTGGTTTGGGAGGTTGTTAAATTCTTGCAAATCACCCATTTTCTGGTTTGGGAGGTTGGACTTGCTCACAATCGCCCTAATTTCCTGATTTCTTGGTTTTCAAATGGAGGGAAAGGGTGATATGGCTCCTTATTTTCAAATCTGGTTTTCATCGATGGCAAGGATGTATAAATTTGGTAGTTAGTTTGTGAATCCTCCATTTCTGATTTCTGAGTTGGCTACATTTCTGATTTCTGAGTTGGTGACTCCTTTCAAGTAGCGCCAGGACTAGGGTATAGATTTTGTGAATCGAAATCATCCTCCATTTCTTGGTGACTCGTTGCAGGCAGCGCAGGGTATCAATTTTGTGAAATAATCCTCCATTTGGACCATTGCTGAATTGTTGACTCGTTGCTAGGTAAGCAACAACCATTCAACTACTTGAATATGAATATGCTTATACATTATTTCTGGCTTTTCGTGTCTGCATACAACATTTGTAGACTTTGCCCCTGTCTCCACGTGTCGCTTATTGATTGGTTGTGGAGCATTTCTCAAACTATGTGTAGTTTATATTCCAATTTGCAACATGTTTTATGCTTGTTGATTTGTCCAGAGACTCAAGTCACACGGCAATCATAGTTTCTACTACAATTTCCTCAAAAATGTGTGCATAATCTAGAGCTGGAATCTAATCTTCTTTCTCTACCCGAGGCTAATGCCCTTGCCTCCATCCTTGTGCATTCTAGACTCATCTCCAGCCATAAATTATAGCTTACATTGCATGAATTGAAGGTTAATTCATTGTTTCCACGAGCCTGTAACCTTTAGTTACTTCTCTAAAACATATCTCTGTATTCAGTCACTAATGTGAAAGATATGATGTAATATAAATAAAATTGTTAGATGTCCCATGTCTACTGTGAGTGACAGATTAGTTGGGATGGCTTATTTCAAAGTGCAGTTTGTCGATGTTTTCCTTTAGGAATGTTCATGACTGCTTTTATGTCTCATTTATCTGAGAATGGTTACTGAGTTCATATTTTTCATTACATAAGAGCAAGTTTGTGTTGTAGCTAGATTGATTTTAATTGCAGATCAAGTTTGCACAAACCCATAATGTTGCAAAGAGAGGAGAACTACAAATTCCTATTCCAATTATCTAATCTTCTTTCTCTACTTGAGGCTAATACCCTTGCCTCCATCCCTATGCATTCCAGACTCATATCCAGCCATGAATTATAGCTTACATTGCATGAATTGAAGGTTAATTCATTGTTTCCGGCAGCCTATAACCTTTAGTTACTTTTCTAAAATATATTGCTGCATTACGTATTCAGTCGTTAATGTTTATAACAATCACATTCAGTCACATATTTGTATTTGTATTTGTGTTCAGTCACTAATGTTTATAACAATCACATTCAATCACATATTTGTATTGTGTATCACAGGATGTATAGTCTTAGGCACTAGCAGAGGCATGATGATGAGGATAAAGAGCCTCCTGCCAAAAAGAAAACATGAGATACTAGCCTTTTCTAGGTAGTCTTTGCAATTTTGCTTAGGACATTGTTTTCAGCTAGTCTTGGGGCATTCAGATTGTGTTTTGTGGACATGCATGGAAAGGCCTCCCCAATCCACTAGGGAAGGATCTTTCTATGCTTTTGTAAGTGATGTCTTCTCCTACGTTACTCCGAACTTCCATGCCTTGGATTTTGGCTGGGGAATTGAATTTTATGTTTCTAGACATTCCTTTTACATGAGATTCTTGTCTCTATTGTTTTGGCAATTAGCATATGCATCTTTTTGTAATTATCTTATTGTTATATTTTAGATAGTATAATACATGAATATGTTGCCATGCCATCCGTTTTGGAGTTTCACTGTAGTAACTCTCATATTACACACATAGTTATCTTATTGTGCTTTCTCTGTTTTTATCACAATTATTTTACATTCATTATTATGCTTTTGTGTGTTGGCATGTTGTTCGATATCTATTGGTTCCCTTTATGTTTTAGCTCAAGCCATTATGAATGCTCTTCTTGGATATGTAACTGCATTCTGTCCTTCGCTTGTTTGTGGAATTAGTATTGTTGATTTAGGTAAATTCCTCGTAAACATATTGTATATGATAATGCACGACATCTACATTATCATGCTTTAATAAATTTTTCTAATGAAAATGTTGAATGCATGTTCCTTATTTTCAGGCCAACTCAAAGTACTTTAGTTAGTGCGTTTCTTTTATTCCATAGCCAAGAGTCTTACTGGTCGTGAGTGCATAGGTGTAATGTTTGTGCACAATTTATTTATTGAAACATAACAACCTATCCTATCTATGAAGCATTTGTCTACGTTTTTTTATAGTATGTGTAGTCTTAGGCGCTAATAGAGGCATGGTCTCAACATTTATGACAATGTATTAACATGTCAAAGATATGATACTGGTTGTCAGTGTTGAACCTCACATTCCTACCACCATTTTCACCAGATTCCTTAGTTTTGGCAAGATCACAATCTAGGCCTTTGTTCCCATCTTCATATTCCTTTTCATTGATCTACATTGGTTAAGGGCCTCAGTGACCAACTAATCTATCTAAAAAACTTCAGTGTTTTTAAAGTAGGTTGAGAAAGCATTATATTTTTTCACAGATGGAAAATAAGCCTCATACATGGCCTCAGAATATTCGAAGTATCTCAAATATCTCAGTCAAAGTTAGTTAAGAATTATTTTATAAGATTGAACATATGCTTTAGTTTTCAGTGTTATTGAGTATCTAACTTGAGTAGTATATGGTATAATCACATGAGTTTGAACAGTTATTGCAATGTTTAAGGAGACAAATGATATGATTTTTTAAAACAATTAGTCTTATGTTTCTTACTCTGGAGTATGACCATGGATTAAGTAAAATATGGTATCGAACTCCAATTTGTTGCCTCTAATCTATAGAGAAATCAATTAAAAGACCTAAGATGAAAGATCCAAGGCTCAAGAATCGTAGAAGATGATCCAAATTTGTTTGAAATTCTTTAATAAGTGAAAAAACCAGTGAAGGTGTCTTCAGGAAGTTTGCTAAGGCTTGTTGGAATTGCAATCCCTAGATTGAAAGGTATGTGTTACTTCTCTTAGTGATTTTTAGTTGAAATTATTTTGAAGAAGATCTCATAGTGAAGATGAGAAAATAGAAAATATGTTGCATTTAAACTAGTGCTAGTGTTATTGGTTCCACATTGAGTGTATGAAATCGTTGGTGTTTAACAATACCACAAATGCACATGCACATAATCATATGCTACACAGTTGGCAAACAAAATTGCTTAGCACTGGCCCTTTCATTGATCTGCATTGGTTATATTATGTGCATATGATTATGTGTAGCGTGTCAGGGTGTGACATCCATCCAGGCAAGTAATATGAAGTTTGTATATGCATTTCTAAGGGAAGAAAGGTGTGTGAAAAAGGAAAGGGTATGTTGTGGATACTCCTATAAATGTTTAAAATAGATTTTTATTACGATTCCCTACCTCAAATGAATGTTGATTGAGATACCATATTATTTCCTTATTTTTCTATTTTTAAAGAGGTCTGATACCTCTATAAATTCTTTCAAATTTATTTTGTTGCTTCACTTTGCTAGCTAGAATTAGGCCACAAAACTTATGTTTTTAATTTTTGGTTCTTCTTGTACATATGCATAGGACCTTCAACCTAAAATAAGTCTCTCTTTTGAGCTCAATAAAAAATCTAGACCTTTTGAAACTTGACTTATATTCTTCCTTCTGGTCTTCGTTCTATCACAATGATCTATCTTTACTTCAATTTTCACTTACAGGTTCCTCTTGTAGCCATGTATTTGGTCCTGTAAGATTTTGACTACCTCCTAGATGCTAGGTCTGATTTGGAGTTATGATGTTAATAGATTACCCAAAAGTAATCCATAAAATTTCATTTTAGACTCGGTTTTTCATAGAGATAAAAACACATTCCTTAAATTTTTTTGGTGGTTTCCTACACAGATATTTGATCTAGTTTGAGAGGTTTTTACTAATATAGGTATGCTCAAAAAATGGACTTCGTCACTTCTAGTTTTTTTGGTTCTATGATTATGCAAACAAACCATTCTTTTCTGCTTTATGGAGCAATGAAAAGGCCCCTCTTGTGTTCTTCTAGTTGCATATACTTTTGACATTAGCTCTAATACCATGTTGAGAAATCCTTAGGAAATCATTCACTCTAATACATCTAAAACCTCAATTTGATTCTAAGGAAGGTTAAGAGTCTATTTAAGGGCCTCAGTGACCAACTAATCTATCTAAAAAACTTCAGTGTTTTTAAAGTAGGTTGAGAAGGCATTATATTTTTTCATAGATGGAAAATAAGCCTCATACATGGCCTCAGAATATTCAAAGTATCTCAAATACCTCAGTCAAAGTTAGTTAAGATTTATTTTATAAGATTGAATAGATGCTTCAGTTTTCAGTGTTATCCAGTATCTAACTTGAGCAGTATATGATATAATCACATGAGTTTGACCAACTATTGCAATGTTTAAGGAGACAAATGGTATGATTTTTTAAACAACTAGTGTTATGTTTCTTACTCTAGAGTATGACCATGGATTAAGTAAAATATGGTATCGAACTCCAATTTTTTGCCTTTGATCTATGGGGAAATCAATTAAAATACCTAAAATGAGAGATCCAAGGCTCAAGAATCTCAAAAGATGATCCAAAGTAGTTTGAAATTCTTTAGTCAGTGAAAAAACTAGTGAAGGTGTTTTCAGGAAGTTTGCTAAGGCTTGTTTGAATTGTAATCCCTAGATTGAAAGGTATGTGTTACTTCTCTTAGTGATTTTTAGTTGAAATTATTTTGAAGATGATCTCATAGTGAGGATGAGAAAACATAAAATATGTTGCATTTAAACTAGTGCTAGTGTTCTTGGTTCCACATTGAGTGTATGAAATTGTTGGTGTGTAATTGTCCCACATTGAGTGTATGAAATTGTTGGTGTTTAACAGTAAAAAAACAAGGGAATTCTATAACAAATCCATATGAAATTTACTCATTTAACAATGGATTTCATGCTAGATCATGCCTACATTCAAATCCATGAGGATTAATATTCTATTTTCTGCATAAAAATCAAAGAGTCACTAATTTTTCTAATTGAATCTGTCCAAAAAATTGACTACATGGAATGGGAATGATTCAAAGCCCACCCATAGATATCTAGCATGGATATCAACCCAAGCCAAACTAGTAAAACAAAATGATTAAGATAGACCTACAAGGATGATGTTGTTTCAATGTTATACAAATGAATTAGTATATTTAATGTCTTAAAAGTTAACAATTTCCCATTATCATTATTAAATAATTTTTGTGAAATTCCAGTTTTCCTCAGAATTCAATTCTTGATATATATTCTTTCAATGTTGACTCAACAATTGTTTTGCAAAGTACAATTCTATTTTCTATGAACAAGTGAATTTATATGAAGCATATCTCAACTTTGTAAACTGTTGATGCAGGTTTGCAGATCGATTTGAAATTTTATGTGTGGAATATTCATTGAGATGTCAAAAGATAATCGTGGGAAGAAACCGTCAAGGCAAATGGATGTATTATCATACTTTCATAAGGCTCCATCCCAAAATACACATTCTCTTCATGATTCAAGGTCCTTTGAACAATTTCTTACTGAGAGAGAGGTTAACGCTTGTGGAAATGCATTTGATATCCATATGATGGATGAAATAATAGGTTCCTCAAGTGATCAGGGTGAGATAAATGCAGTTTCAACAGAAATTGGTGATGAAAATGTTAAAGATTTTTACCTGGAAGGTGACACAATCCATTCGCGGAAAAGGAAAAGAGGCCAGTGGACCGTAGGGAGACAATTCCAAGAAAGTTGGGTCTCAAGTTTTCCAATTATTGAAGAAATACCTCCTACAAATGAGAACGAGGTTTTCCAACAAGTTAGATGTAATACGTGTAGTTGGAAAACTCAAAAGGTAGTGAAATTTCAGATGAAGCTAGAAACATTACAAAAGCATGCAGGAAAGGTGTATGAAAAGAAAATTGTAAATGGTAAAGATAAATCTATTGTTAGATTGAAATCTTTTGAGGAATATCGACATGTTGAATATACAGAAGAATATAAAAAATATTTAATAAGTAAGAGGAAACTTGAGGCAAGTGGAGGAACCATCATATCTCTATTTGAAAAGATGATGGAAAGAAGTTTGTTATCTAAGACGATACAATTAAGCTGTTGGGTCCCCATAATACTAGTGATTACCCCATTACTATTGTAGTTGTACCCCTTATTAATATCGTTGTGCCCCTATTGTGCCCCTATTGTTATTATTGTGCCCTTACATTATTATTGTTATGTAGGCTCTGATTATGTTATGACCCCTTAGACTCCTATATATAGAAAGGAGGTCTTTTCATTTGAATCATCGAAGAATTGTTCATTTATGTAATGTAAAGGAGGTTGCCCCCTCGAAGAGTCTGATTTCTAAGGCGTTGATCTATCTTTTCTATCTTTTTTTGAGCTGGTTTCTTAACATTTGGTATGAGAGCTTTGGATTCTAGGGTTTCACTGCTCCAAACAGGTCATCGTGGAATTTTCGCTATAACCTTTTTCTGCAATGTTTCAGAAGTCGAAAAAAAGAAACCATTTGAGAAGATGTCACGCTAAATCTTGGGTCTGAATTTTAGAGCTTTTCGTACTATATTTGCGGAGATATGATCTGAGGAAGTTGGTATTTTTGTAGAGTCCTGAATTACATTCCAAACAAGTGACCTAGGGAAAATTGTCATAACATTATCTCTGAGCATCAGATTGAAATCTCGTAAGAAGATACAGAAAGAGGATGAACTATAGTTTTCTGGTATATATTTTTCAGAGCCGAAGGTCAAAACAGGGACACGTGGCACTTCATACAAGTTCACTCTTCTGGAAAGGTCTATAATCAGGTCATCTTGGGAGATTGTGCATAACTCTTTCTTGGAGAATCCAATTGGGGTTAGACTGGTGGCATTGGAAAGAGGACACAGAGGACTACTGCAAATCACAATTTCAGAACTGGATGATCTGAAATTACAGAGAAACATCAGAGGCAATATCGAGCTCCTACAAAGTGAAAAAAGGAGTGTATATTTTTTAAATGTTTG
>APFE030862748.1:0-24132 GCA_000404065.3 Pinus taeda | reverse complement strand
CCTCCAACTCCTCCACCACATCTACCTCCTCCTCCTCCTCCATCACCTCAACCTCTACCACCTCCTCCACCAACACAACCAACTCCCCCTATGCCTTCACCACCTCCTCCACCTCCTCTCCACCAATACCTCCACCTCCTCCTCCACCACTAACTCCACCTCCACCTCTGTCGCAGCCTCAAAAAACCTAAAAAAAGTCAGAATTACATATCATTTCATTCTCTTTCTTTATAATACTTATTGATTCATTTTTTACTGTGATAATTCATATATTAAAATATACATGACTATATAACAAATAAATGTATAAAAAGTCACAATATAAACAAGTAATTATGACAACAACAATTTAATTAAAAAAATTATAAAATTTATATAAATAGTATCAAAAGATGTTGAGAAAAATCGCACCAAACTCAATATTATTTATTGTTAATATAGAGAACTTTTTAAAATCAACAAATTAATTATATAAAATCACGAAAAACACAATTACCCTAAATTAATCAAATAAAATGTTTAAAAAATAAAATAAACAAACCGTAGACATATATCATGGAAAACCGAAGTAACATACAAACACAAAACACAAGGAAACTTCATAAAACCTCCACTCGTCATAACCTTTATTGTTATGTTATTGTGGTGTTGCATCGTACTTAGTGGAGGTTATTGTTATGTTATGTGTTCTAACAGTGGTTTACAACATGTGGAGCTTTTTTTTCTCGACAGTATATATATAATATAATCTTTCTTTTTTTAAAAACTAATGCTATTGCATCTATATACTAAAAAAATGATTTTTCTTATATTATGGAAAATAATAATTTAGTTTCTTCATAATCACTTGGAATTAAGAAATTACAAACCCTAATATCATCAAGAAATTTTAACACATAAGCTTGACAACAAGAAGATCAAATCCAATACTGGCTTGGGCCGGAGATTATGGATTCATGAAGCGATTTGACAACTTCCATGGATCTTCGTCTCCCACGGATTTCATACAAATCTTCCGTGATTGTTTCCTAGAAATGCAGGAGCCCGTGCAATCTTTTTATTAGAAAATGTGTCTGCATGATTACGTCCTCGGCAGATATGTTCAGACGCAGGTGGTCTCTCGCATATTTATTCCTCTTGCCAACGATTGTCATGGATCACCATCTGTCCAACATTAGATCGCGCGAGTATAACCACTCGCTGCCTTTGCACAAACCACATTAGATCGCGCGAGTATAACCACTCGCTGCCTTTGCACAAACCACAAATTGAACGCGCTGAAGCGAGCATGCTCCCAAAATACACAAGCAACCAGATTGTGTATCGAACACACGACCTTCGTATATTCAACCTGATGCTCTCCGGACAAAGTTACATAGGAGTGTGATCAAACACAAGACCTTCATATATATTCCGTCTGACAATCTCCCAACAAAGATACATAGGCAACAACATTGTGGATCGATTTGGACACATATGGAAACAATTGGCAGACATTGCTATTTTGAAATCCGCTTGAACAATGTAGAAATGGCTCAAATTCCTCCGTCATCTCTTAACTAAATGCTCAGGTTGAAGAGATTCTCATTGTGAAATCCGCCTTCAATAATGAAGAAACGGCTGCAATTCCATTACACATCGTTAATTAAATGTTAGCCTTGAATTGACAGATCAGAGATGTCGAAGTCTTCCGTCGCCTCAAAGAACGCGTCGATTCCTTCGTCGACCGCCTTCTGCTGCCGGTGGTATAGGGTTTGGAACGACGCCGCTTTGAGCCATTTGCAGATTCGTGGCCTGCCTTTATGCAGCTTACCAGCTTTCGAAAGTACATTAATATGGAATTCCAAGATCACACTGCAAATATATTTTGGACACTTTTATGGGTTTTCGGAATCCCTGAGCAATGCCGACTCGAGGCTCTCAATCATCGGGGCAGAGGTCGAAGGGAAGCCCGGCATCCGCCTGCGCGTTAGGATATTCGACTCACGGTCTTGGATCTCGTCTGAAACGAATCGATTCCTGGCGGCAGTGCATGCCCTCTCAAGCAGTCGAATCCGCGCTGCCGCTTTCCTCAGAGATCAGCATTTCTTTGGATCGGTATCGGGCCTGGTCGAGGGTCACGCTGTCTTCGACCTCTCCTCAGGGGTATGGCCTGGATACTCCACCGACTATTGTATGGCGCCCAAGCACCGCCACCCCGCTGCCTACGAAGATCGCTGCCATGAGATCGTATGGGTCGCCCTCGGAGATGGTAAGGCGAGGCCCTGGCTAGGGTCGAAGGCCAATCACTCATGGAGTTTTATGGATGGGGATAGCGCAGGTGGCAACATCGTTCATAGCTCGGGGAATCCTGCATGCAAGGTTGAGGGGCTGCAGGTTGCAGATCCGACCCATTTGAAAATAGTAAGGCCCAATCTTGACAGATCTGGGCCGGAACTGAGGGCCATATATTGCAGATCTGGGCCGGATCTAATCATTTGGCACAAGATCCAGGAATACACAGCTCCCAACAGCTCGGAAGGAACCAGCAGCGACTGAGAAGAGGATGCACAGATCCCAGAGATCTAGTCCATATCCGTGCTCAGAATCGATGCTCTCGGATTTCTCTGATCTCGACTGAGCAGATCCGGTCCTCCTTCACCTGGGCGCAGCACTTCTCCAGAGGACCCACAGATCCCTTCGAGGCAGATCCGCGTGAGGGCAAAATTTATCTCAGGCAGAAGACTTCTTCTCTCATACGGAACCCCCGGCGTCAAGAGGCGGAAGACCCAAAAGTCTCTGGACCCAAACCGCACCAGAAATCTTCGAATAACTCCTCTGCCCCCTTTCAGATCCAAATAGTACAGATCTCTCGCAAAACCGTCATGCAATGGGTAAATCCAGCAGATCTGGTACAGAATCTCAAAGCTAATCTGGAGCATAGGCTTGGGATCCCCTCAGGCGTTCAGAGACTTATTTTTCAAGGTAAGCAGCTCGAAGATTCTATTCCTCTCTCTTCTTACAACATAAAGGGCAACAGCTCTCTAGTGTTCTCTTTACGTTTGAGAGGAGGAGCTGCAGGGCAATCCTCTTCTGCTCCGCCAAACTCCTACAAAGCTGCAGTCCGCCCTGAGATGCCAGCAACCCCGGAACCCCCCAGACCCAAGCCTTTCTTGGTTGACAAATTGGAAGAAGTTCCCTCTGTCGAGATTTCCTACCCTGATCTTGCAGATGACACCCAAAAATTTGCTGAAAGGGCCATCATCTGCAGATTCAATGGGCTCTGGCCGCGCTCTCAGGAGCTTTATGACTAGATTAAGGAAAACTGGACTGATCGTTGCAAAGTTTATTTCTGTTCAAAAGGTTATTTTATAGTGTTGTTTGATGACTTAGAGCACTGCTACAATGCCCTGGATGAAGGACCTTGGTTCATGGGCCCAGCTAGCCTCTTCCTAACTCCATGGTTTCCAGACTTTGACCCGGCTTCAACAGTCATCACTAAAGCCCCGGTATGGATCAGACTCCCAAATCTCCCAGTTCATCTATGGCGCACTGAAGTATACAGGCAAATCGGCAACGCCTTGGGGCGCTTCTTAACAGGAGATTCCGAGAGAGCGAGGCAAGGGCTCTATACATATGCCAGAGTTTGTGTGGAGCTTGATTTAAGCAAGGGACTGCCAGAATACATCAATCTCAAGATCAAGGACACTGTATGGACCCAGTACATAGAGTACGAAAACACGGCCTTTCGATGCCGCCACTGTCACCTAACAGGACACTTGCACAACTCCTGCCCATCGCTGTCCGCAAGAACGAAAAGGGGCCTCTTCGCTCATTCCAAGCCCAAGAGTTGGGCTCCCTGTCCACCGCCGCCAGCTGGAAGCTCCCGTTCCCCAAGTATGGAAAAGAAGGAAAGTGAATCAGAACCAGATCAGATGCCTCAGCCGATGGATCCGCCCCCGGACAATATGGGGCACACCTATGTCACAGCCAGCTCCCAGAAGCGTCCCCATGAGACTTCTTCCTCCGAATCAGAGAAGGAGCCCCAGGAGACAGAGATCTCCAGTCTTCAAGTTGTCCTAGCCCATTCTCCTCATGATGGCTGGACAAAAGTAAACAAAAAGAAAGGGAAAAAACATTGTGGTGCAGGTTCTGACCCGCTGGGATAACAGCCTGTTAGTCAGTCTTGCTTTCGTAGTCAGTCTTGCTTTCGTTTCTTCTGCTGCAGCTCTGAGATTGTTTCCTTCCTCCGAGACCGAGGTTGATGAGTCCATCATTTCCGGTCTGTCGGTCTCTTGCTCTCCCAATAGTTCTGTGTTGGTATCTTTCCTCCGGGACCGAGGTTGATGCTTCCATCATTTCCGGTCTGCCGGTTTTTGCTTCTCCTGATTGTACTATATTTTCCTTAATAGATTTAGTTTTTTTACCGAGAAAAAAAAATGTTAGCCTTGAATTTCAGGAATATTAATTAAAAAAAAACAAAATGTTATCTAAATTTAGAAAAAAGAATATGAATGACATTTTATAAAGTTACATAAAAAAACTTTAAATTAAAAAATATAACAAACCAAAATAAATAACTTTTAAATTTTAAAAAATAGAAAATAAAAGATTGAAAGTTAAATTAAAAAAAGACATTTAATTGTTTTTGAGATAAAATATTTGCAATTTCAAAGTTACAATGACCGAAGTGTTGATGGAAAAAAGAAAAAATTAAAATTAAATTTTAAAATAACAGTTATTTGTTTTTAAAGTAAAAAATTTGGAGTTTCAAAGTAAAACATAAATTATAGAACCTATTTCTACATAAATTGTACCTTGAAATTCACATATAATAATTTTTTTATAATTAATAATTTAGAATATAACTCAAATGTAGAAGAATAATAAATTCAATAAAATGTACTTCACATATAACCCTAGAAACTTGTTGGGCATAGACTTTAGCAAGAGTATTTAAATTTTTGTTTTTGACATCTTTATATTTTGGTGTATTTTCTCAATGGGGATACCTCGTTCTCTATATTTAAGTTGAATATGACAACCAAATTTATCAAGTAAAAGGGTTTAGTTGGTACCAATCAATTAAACTTTGAATAGAATATTAAATGGGACATAAAGAACTTTTCTACTTCAAATTATATTCTTGTTTCAATAATTGTAATGCTTACGATGGACCAACTAATCACCAAAATTTATTCTTATCAAGCATTACTATGGAGGTGTGAATCACTTATTCTTTTGTCTAACCTAGAAATAATTACTTATCCTCAATTTATTCTTAGACATGTCCATATTGGAACAATCCTTGCAATTATCATTATCTTCCTTACTCAAATCCTAATTCAAATTACTAAAGAAAGTCTATTATTACATGGTCTATTAACAAAATATAAAATGGTGCCCATAATATTTTTATGCATAATATTCTCTATACATATAGACTAATTCTTAAGATATTATAATAATTATCTACGCTAAATAATAATAATATAAAAAATTATATATTCGGAGTTGTTTTCAACTAAACTAGGAATAAGACATTGCATCAACAGTAAAAATAGTTTACAGTAATAAGAAATAAATAATGTTTTTGTTTTTATTAACTATCAATAAGATTATAATAATAAATTATATTAGTTAATATAAATATAGAATATACCATTTTATATTTAGCCAAATATAATTTATAATTTAATATTATTGTATTATGAATCACCCTTCACAATAGAAAGCAATTTTGAGGGAATAGATATTTCGGAGAGACCATCATGAAAAATAAAATAAAAAAGTATAAATAATATTATTTCTAATAGAATAAATATTATTTAAAAACTATTTGAAAAAAAAAGGTACAGTCTTACTTATAGAGGTACTGGCTTTTTCATTAGAATCCACCAATACAATTTCAAGAAATATTGTGATCTTTCATTGTTTCAAATTAGCTAGAAAACATTCAGTGAAAAGTCATTTTTTCTATTAGTTAGACTACATCCAAAAAAAACCTTTATTATCAAATTTTCAAAAATATTTATTTTATATGTTTTCAATTTTTTCTAACTTTAATGATAATGCTAATTGAATATTCAATCCAGAACTACTTTGA
Organism: Pinus taeda; assembly: GCA_000404065.3. Taxonomy (NCBI): domain Eukaryota; kingdom Viridiplantae; phylum Streptophyta; class Pinopsida; order Pinales; family Pinaceae; genus Pinus; species Pinus taeda. The sequence goes on along the minus strand of APFE030862748.1, from coordinate 18,047 downwards.
CATGATAAAATAGTGTAGAAATAAGTGTTATTTGTTATTTTCTATATGCCTTTCCATTATCTTCTTTGTAAACACCATCATGCATGCGCATTACCATTTTTTGTAGTGACTAACTTAGAGAAATGGATTCCATGGAATGCTTTTCAGTTATGATGATGGACCATCAACGGAGAAAGATTTTCTTTATGATGTAGCCTGACTGAATAAGAATTTTACCATATGTTTCATACTTATAGCTCTCTCTCTCTCTCTCTATATATATATATATATAGCATCGATCTAGGTTACACATTTTGGCAAGAGAGGGAGTGTTTAGGTGAAAACAATAGCATGTGATCAAGTAGTTTAACTACCCTATCCAACCATCCATTTGTAAGTGGCCGATAAAGCTTCTTGAGTGCTAAGAAGATAGATCTATTAATATACTTGAATTGAAAATTTATGCACTCAATCTAGCATTTAAGCTCTCCAAGCTTGATTGGTTTTTGACGTCTTAAAATACACATTTCTAGTAGCTCTTATGCAAATTTTTGTATGCTAGTGAAATTAGGGAAAAATTTGTCCTTAGGTGTTGGAATGGATCATGTTTGATTCACGAAGGAATATTCTATCCAATGGCATATGAGTTTGAAATTTTCTAATTCATATGATATTTTTCATATATTTTTCTCTTAAACATAATGCTTCATTTTTGACATATTAAAAGAGGCTCGATGAAAAACCAATAACAAAAAAAAACAAAAACAAATTAAAAATTACCACTATCTTAGTTTACTATTCATGTAATAGTTGAAAAACAACTTATGGGAATACATGTGTCTGCAAATTCAATCGAAATATTTCTTCGTAAACATAAAATAATAATAATAAGTATATTTTTCATAAACAAATAAATTTTTGATATGAAAAATATAGTTCTCTAGTTGTAGACCATGATTATATATATCTATATATATATATGAACGAAATCTACTCCTCTTCTCCTCTTCAATTGGGTGCACGAGAATGAAAATTGGTTCTTCAATGGTATAATACTTTAGAAATGATGTAATTAATGAAAGAGGTATGTTTATAAACTTTATCGAAGTTACCTCTTGTACATAAATAACCGTAAAACCATGAATTCCTATGGAGGATGTCGTGGGTGAATTTTTTCACAAAACAAAAAGGAAATACATTGGAGAAATTCAAATTATATGGGAGATTGAAAAATAGTTCCATGATCAAAACAAATGTGTGAAACCATTGCCATAAAACCTAATTTTATGATGTCCAAGGAAATGAGTTTAAATAACAACTTATTTTTGATAAATTAAGGAAATTCAGTTACAAAAATTACAAACTCTAAAAATAAAGTTTAATTGAGCGTTTTGTCATTATATATGCATTAATGAATATTATTCCAAAGAGTAATTTACAAGCGAAAGTTGTTGTAGAAAAGTTTAGACTTCAAGAAAAATATAAATAAATTGTTGGGTTATTCAACGAACTTAAAGACAACCCGACCAACACAGCTGTCACAAATTAAAAATTAAACTGTATTTTTAATTAAAGTGTATTTTTCTCCAAGCATTAGATACAAAAATTGTAATAACACCATTGTAATTTTTAATTCATAAGACCAAATCTTCAGTATTTTCCAAAAAAAAAAGATTACAGTTCCTAAAAATTAAACAAAAAAATTCAGGAGGGAAAGGAGAACATGCTAGAGGTATTCGAATGTAAAGAAAATACAGAAGCCTCTTCTATTACATATGACAATCATTAATCATAAGAAAACATAGAAAACCGAAAGGAGCCAATTGAATACTTAAATGTGGGTTGTTCTCTGCAAATTAATCTCAATACCATGATATAAGGGATGGTGAAATAAAGATCTCATTTAAAACCAAATTAGAAGGGATAAATGGCTACCATAAATCATTGTCCTTGAAAATTGGGGTAAATGAAAATTGGTATCTTCAATTTTTTTTAGATCTCCCTTGAAATAAGGCTATGCTAACCTCTATGCCAAATTTTCTTATAAAATAATTTTGGGGCTACTATTAATAATGCACTATGATACAAAAAACATTTCCATTCAAAATTTGAAACCCTTAAATTTTTTCCAAGGGTTAAATTTCACTACTAAAATTTTCCACTACGATTATTTTTTATTGAAATATACATGCAAAAAAGTATTACTATAGATAATCACAATATAAAGTGTAATAAAGTTATAGTTTAGTTAATTTCTATGGCTTTTTAATTTATATGGCTTCCGTAGTTTGTTAATTTAATGTTAATATTTTCTTTTACCTTAAATTGAAAATAAATTCCAAAATAGATATGCCTATAATTATGCTAATTGGAAAAATAGATCTTCCATAGTTATAATTTAATTATTAAGTTGATGCCATATATTTAAACCTGATGGAATATGTTGGAACATTCATAGTAATATTCACATATTTCTACCCCTGAAATTTTCCGCTAAGATTTTTTGTTGTTGTTGAAATATGCATGCCATTTTGTTTCTTTTTAAATAATAACAATATAATTTTTAATAAAGTTATAATTTTAGTATTTTCTTTTAATGTTAAGATCCTAGTTCTTAACTTATGGCAACACTTCTTGTTACTATAAATAACTCATGAAAATGTTCCAATTCACATCATCCATGTAGTGATATTGGATCATACATATAATATATTAACATATTACAACATTTACCATTAAAAAATTTGTCATATTCCATGTCTTGGTTCATTCTTCGGGAAAATAGTGTCATCCCCATAGTTTTCCAAGACATTTATAATCATGTCATTTAGATGTCCATGATAGTACTTATTCATATTACATGTCAATGGAATAAGTGATTATACTCTCCAAACAAATTGGTATTTTATTTATACCTTATTCATTGTGGGTATTATTCCTCTAGAATCTAATAATTTATCATACACTCCATATAGAGTGGCATTTACTTCTCAACTGAATAATATTTTTTTTTAATATTTCAAAAAATATATTTATTTTACTAATTATATTTAGATGATTTTTAACCCTATCTTATTTAAAATTTAATTATAAACCAAAAAATATAATTTTAAAATATTAAATTTATGTAGTATGAATTAAATTTTATTTTTAACACTAAATTTATCAAACAACACAAAACTATTTGAATATCATATCTAATATTTTAGGTTTTTTTATTTTTTTGAAACGATAACTTTTATTTATGGAGGGGGAAAGCTCATTAAAACACCTTAGTTTATATATATAGAATTTGAGTTTGTCTAGTGGGGAGAGATTTTCTATAGAAGGTCCAAGCTACTTGATGAAGGATGTAATTCTTGTGGAAAATTGACTTCAACATTAACCCTATTAGCCACAATTATAGCCAAAACATGCCAAATTTCTTATTTACTCATGATTTCCAAATGGAGTGGTTTCCATGTATTTTTACTCTCCAAATTAATAAAGAACTTGGCTAAGCTATAGTTGTTCATTCTCTTAATAAGGGTTTCATATTTGGAACCAAATGTTTGAGTAAATGTATCTACCATCAATGTTTTCTTCTTTGAATAAAAAGTGTTTAAAGAAACATTTTCATGCAAAGTGTTTTTGAAAATGTATGAAAGAAAATTTTGAGAATTACTACAAGATTCACTAGCGTGTTTTATTTGGTGACATTAAGGATCATGATTGTGTAATTTGACATAATGAATCCTTCCAATCACCATGCATTTTTGGATTCAAATGAATATTATAGTAGAAACAACGCATAAGGATGGATCGTAGATTCTTTGGATTGTTATTGTGTATGTGAGAGTGAGAGGGGAGCTCACCCATATATGCCCTTGCAATTCATGTGATGTAATGAAGATCATAACGCATGGCCCACTGGAAGCTTGCTCTAATGATTTTAAGACCCTAAGACAATTTCTGATACATGAATGTACCCTAAGGACAAATTGAATCCATTTATATTTATCTTCTAATTTTTATTTGAATCTAATTACAGCCAAGAGAAACAACCATGAAGAAGAGCAAGGCAAAAAAAGAAGCAAAAAACAATCAAATTTATCTCTAAACATAAAACCATACAAGGTGAAGTGGGCATGCTATTTTTAGAAGAAAACTCTATACTAAAAAAATTTAAACACCCAAATCCAATAACCAAAATAATATAAACTATGTCACTTCCTATATGACTTAGAAAAATAAGTAAACATACGAGTAATTAACTATCAAATATGTTTTCAAATCTTTAAAACCTTTAGTATTAAATAGCTTTAAAATATCTGAAATCTCTTTAAAGTATCAATATAAAAGAGATTATATTTTTATTAGAAATGTACATATTAGCACAATTATATAAATTAAATGGTTAGAAAATGTTAATAAACAACAAACACCAAAACATTTGCTTCATAATACATCTCACTTTGCTAAAATAAAAAAAAAAATGGAATTAACTATATCATTATTATTATTACAAGTTTAACATATATTCATTTGACAAAGCATGGAATAAATTTTTTATCCATGAAGATTTATATCCATTTTATTACTGATTTTCTTAGTCTATAAATAGGGTATTTTATAATACCATGGGCAAGACCCATGGCTTCTGTATCTGAAGCCCAAAAAAACATAACTCATTTCATATGAAACTTGCTCACAAGAGATTTTGTTAATTAATCAATTTCACTAAATCAACAAAAAAAATACAACGAGCTTCCACATAAATCTGAGTCTTTGATTTGTGTATACTACTAAACAAATTATAGAATATTTAATGGTCCTACCATAAATCTAATAATAATTAATAATTAGATTTAAATTTTGGAATCTCTATTCTATTTTAAAAGAAACATGGTGATATAATTAAGTTTGACTTCATCTTAATTTTGAGTTACCAATCACATTTGTAAATGACTAAACATATAATTTGATATTAAAAACTTGGTATTTTCAAATTAAAAAATGGATATCAAACTTAAGAGTAAATTTGTTACTAGTGAAACCTAAACGAACACATGCTACATATATTATTGAATATTGGAACCTAAATAAAAACATGCTATATATATTATTGAATACATAAAAATGGAAGAAAGAGATAAATGTAACTAGCTCTCTTGGATCACTTGTAATAACTTTAACACATTAATTATTAATAATAGAAAACACTCCACAAGAAAGAACTTACCCTAAACTAGATTATATAAAATTATCGAAAAAAAGATAAAATATAAATGCAAATGAAAAACTTGTAATTTTCAATTAAAACAAAAAATTATTGAGGCTAAATGAAAATATTCAATTAAATTAAATAAATGCTTTAAAACAGAAATAAAGAAATATAAGATGCTCTCTAACTTCTCTGGTTAACCTTGTAATATTATTTGAATTGTTGATTGCCCAAACAAGAGGAGCAGAAAAAGACTACCCCAAGATTACATAGAATAGTGTTTAGCGAGTATCAAAGATTCCATTTAAATTCAAATTCAACTGTGAACATTCCAAATTTGCAAGGAGCAGAAAAAGACTACCCCAAGATTACATAGAATAGTATTTAGCGAGTATCAAAGATTCCATTTAAATTTAAATTCAAGCGTTAAAATTCCAAATTTGCACCGACCTGGATAGATGTGGATGTGAAGAAAATTCCTTGAAAAGCATCTTTTTCACTAGAATTGAATTTCAAGAAATCCCAACTACTTTGCGCTTTTGCGCTAGAATAAAGCATCTGAGACTTTTTTGTGGTCCACTCCTTTAACTGATCACAGCTATTTTGACATAGACGAGAGATGGAATTTTTATGTCGGTTTAGTAGATGAGGTTGTTGTGCGGTGCATAAATGTATGGCTGCTTGCAACGAATAGTTCGAAGTTCTATTTATCATCTGTATTTGCAGCGAATTTTTTTTGTGTTTGCACCACTTTTTTTTATATGTCACTGTGCTCAAATGTTTGTGTGGCCGTTACTTGCAGAGAAGAAGAGCTTAGGATTTTGGTGTCCTCATGCTCTCTTGACTGTTCGTTTCTGGGAAGCGTCATTTTGGTGTCTCGTTTTTGTGCCTTCTGTCTTGGTTCCTAATCAACGCTCTGTGTCTTTGTTCCACATCAAAGACTCTCTGCGTAGAATTTAATGGCCAAAATTTTTAGGTTGACCGAAGATGACAGCAATGGATCTCGACCTCTTATCCGTTCTAGGGGATTCTCTGTTGGTTGCAATTGTTGTCTATTGATGATCACAATGGATTTGGACCGTTCCAGAAGATCCCCGCTGCATCCAATCGATTGAGATCAACGGTATTTCTTGATTTTGTTATTCATTTCGATATACCATCTATCTGTTTGTAAATCTGACTATTCCAGAAGATCCTCTCCTGTATCCAAGTCTGACTATTCCAGAAGATCCTCTCATATATCCAAATGATTGAGATCAGTGCTATTTCTTGATTATGTTATTCTTTGTATATATCGAAGTAAATTCATTCATTTCGGCCTTGTGTTTGTCCTTTCTATTTGATTCACAGGAACCGCAAAGGGAAGAATTGTTATCTTCCAATGCGCTCTTGTTGCTGCTGTTACGAAAAACACTTGTTGGTATATTCTCTTCCGCTGTTCCAAATTCGTTTCAGGTACTCTGTTTATTTCCTGTGTTTATTTAAATTTTAGATAATTGGTTGTTAATGTAATTTTGTTCTTTCTATTTCATTTTCTTTAATTAGTTTAATCTCTTCAAACCAGGCTTCTGTCCTCCTTGATTTTGATAATTATTTTATGATATTTCGATTTAGATTTTATTTCTGTGTAGCCTTTCAATTTTCTGTTGGTTGCAACAAAAATCACATGTAGGAACATAATTGACCACATTAAAAGTATCTTCAGCCAAGTCATTGTGCATGGTTCTACATCGAGTTCATGTCCTTGGTTCAAGCCGCCTCGTCTGTTGTTGAGGATGAGGTTACGGCTACACGTTTATTAACTTTTTGCATCTGTTACTACAAGTTTTCGGTCGTCAAAATGCAGCGTAATTTTATAACACCTTTGTTAGATATGATATCGCTGTACTTTCGAAGTTTTCGGTCGTCAAAAGGCATAGTAATTTTATAACATGTTTGTTAGATATGATATCGCTGTAATTATCAAATTGATCATAATCGCAAACTTCTCTAGATCACCATTTGTTTGAAAAGTTTCACTAATTTTATAACATGTTTGTTAGATATGATATCGCTGTAATTATCAAATTGATCATAATCGCAAACTTCTCTAGATCACCATTTGTTTCAAAATTTTCAGAGGTTTCTGTGAAGTTAACCAATTTCAACGTAAACAAGTCATTTAATTTATATGGTTGCACTAGTGGAGGTGGAGGTGGAGGTGGTGGTGGAGGTGGAGGGGGTGGTGGAGGAGGAGGAGGACGAGGCTTAACGTATACAAGTCATTTAATTTATATGGTTGCACTAGTTCAAAAAAAAAAACTAGTAAAAGTTTTTATTATTGGGGGTTTAGTCTTGTTGAGTTGGTAATGTGAGATATATAATGGGGTACGTGTTCTCATGCTTATCATGGATTAATGTGTATACAAGTCATTTAATATATATCATTTCACTAGTTCAAAAGAAAAAAATTTGGTAAAAGAAAGTTCTTATTATGGGGGGTGTAGTCTTGTTGAGTTGTTTCTTGTTATATGGTACTCATTTGAAATACAACATCAACCCAAGGATGCAAGGATGCAAGGAGTAAATTAAGGTTGTTTGGAAAATAAAAGGATGCAAGATTGGAGAATAGTTTTCTCAAAGGAATAGATTCTCTAAACTATGAATTTTCTTTCTCACCTTCTAGGATAAACTTTTAGTTGTTGAATATGTATAAAAACTAAAAAAAAATTAACAAAATATATCTAAAATTACAACAACAACAACAAAAATAAAGGTGAAGCAAGAACCAAAAGACAATCAAAATTCTTTCTACAGTTTAAACCATACAAAGTAAAGTGTGCATGTTATTTTGAGAAGACTCTATTATAAATAACCATACAAAGCAAAGTGTGCATGGTATTTGAGAAGGCTCTATAATAAAAATATTTAAACACACAAATCCAATAACCAAAATAAGATAGATTATCTCACTCTCCATATCATTAACAAAAAGTGGTAAACACTGGAGTAATTCACTATAAAATGTAATTTCAAATATTTAAAACCTTTGTATTTATGTAGCTATAAAATATTTGAAATGTATTTAAATTATCAATATTAAGAAAACCAACACATTTTTAATATAAATTTACATACTAGAACAATTATATAAAATTAATGGCTAGTGACTGCTAATACATCTCCGGTAAAATTTAAAAAATAATGAAATTAACTATTTTATTATTATTATTATTACTATAAGTTAAATATATACTTATTTCAGAAAGCATGGAAGAAGATGTTTATCAATGAAGGAGTTTCTTAATTTATAAATAGGGTATGCAACAATACATACCTCATTTAATATGAAACTTGTTCATATCATATTTATTTAATTAATGAGTTTCACTCAAATGACAAAAAAAACATAACTACCTTGCACATAAATCTCAGTCCTTGATTTGGGTATACCACTAAAACAACCATGAAAAATTTAATGGTCCTAACAGAAATCTAATAATGATTAATAATTAAATTAAAGTTTTGGAATCTTTATTCTATTTTAAAATAAACATGTTTATTGATATAATTAATTTTGACTTCATCTTAACTTTGAGTTACCAATCACATTTGAAATAGTAAACATATAATTTGATATTAAAAACTTGTAATTTCCAAATTAAAAAAAGCATGTCAAAATTAAGAGTAAATCTATTATTATTGACACCTAAATAAAGACATGTAAAAAATATATTGAAACCTAAATGAAAATATGTTATATATATTATTGAATACATAAAAATGAAATAACATAGAGAAATGAAACTAGCTCTATTTGGTTACTTATAGTAACCTTGAAGAAGTAGCTCTCTTTCATCACTTATAATAACTTTAAAGAAATATTAATAGTTGATAATAGGAAGCACAAAACCATAAAAAGCTTACATTAGTCTAAATTACATAAAGTATTTGTTACCTAAAATATAACTCTCAATAATTAAAATTTAACATTTCCAATTAAAAAATAAACTAAAAAGAATAATTCAATTATATGGATATTGAAACTACATGAAAAATGAAAAATGAGTTAAGAAAAAAATAAAAACATATTACGAGCTTTGTTTCTCTACCACCATTGCTTCTCCAATTAACCCTATAATATTAATTGAATTGCTAATGGGGAAAAGATGATCGATTATATGAATTAAATTGTTGAACACCAAAAACCTATCAATTATATTGAATGGATTAATAGGAAAATACAAACATATAAACATATAACCAGCTGTCTCTCTACGATTACGGCTTATAGTATTAATTGAATTGCTGACCGCCAAAAGAAGTGTACGACAAAAACCGTGTGCCAAGATTACATAAAGTACTATATACCGAAAATTCAAATTGAAGACTGAACATTCCAAATTTGAACGCACGCGGATAGATGACGTGGTTGCGTAGATAATCATTTCATGAAAAGAAAACCCAACTTTATATACCGAAAATTGAAATTGAAGTTTCAACATTCCAAATTTGAACGCACGCGCATAGATGACGTGGTTGCATAAATAATTTCTTGAAAATCATTTGTTGAAAAGATAACCCAACTTTTTATATGAAAATTTCAAGAAAAGCATATCATGCTTTTTCGTTAAACTATGATCCACTCTTCTTTTAACGGATCAACTGGAATCTTTAAGCGGGTTTGAAATAGATGATGTTCTCTTCTATAGTCGAAAGTTCTCTTCTATCTATCATGTGTATTTGCTCTTCTAAAACACCTGAAAAAACACTTCCAAAATTAGCACACTTCCTCTTCTACCTATCATCTCTTTGTTTGCCTTTCACGTCACAGCCTTTCATTGTTAGTTTACTATCTTAGTTTAAAATAAATCAAAAACAAATTAAAAATTACCACTATCTTAGTTTACTATTTATGTAATAGTTGAAAAACAATTTATGAGAATACAAGTGTCTGACAATTCAATTGAAATATTTCTTTATAAACATAAAATAATAATAAAAAATATATTTTTTCATAAACAAATAAATTTTTGATATGAAAAACATAGTTTTCTAGTTGTAGACCATGATTATATATATATAAAAGAACAAAATCTATTCTTCTTCTCCTCTTCAATTGGGTGCACCAGAATGAAAATTGATTCATCAATGGTATAATACTTTAGAAATGATGTAATTAATGAAAGAGGTATATTTATAAATTTTATTGAAGTTACCTTTTGTACATAAATAACCTTAAAATCATTAATTCCTATGGAGGATGTTGTGGGTGATTTTTTTCTACAAAACAAGAAGGAAATACATTGGAGAAATTCAAATTGTATGGGAGATTGAAAAATAGTTCCATGATCAAAACACATGTGAGAAACCATTGCCATAAAACCTAGTTTTATGATCTCCAAGGAAATCAATTTAAATAACAACTTTTTTTTGATAAATTAAGGAAATTCACTTACAAAAATTACAAACTCTAAAAATAAAGTTTAATTGAGCATTTTGTCATTATATATGCATTAATGAATGCTATAAATGTTTTCCAAAGAGTAATTTACAAGAGAAAGGTGTTGTAGAAAAGTTTAGACTTCAAGAAAAATATAAATAAATTGTTGGGTTATTAAATGAACTTAAAGACAACCTGACCAACACAGCTGTCACAAATTAAAAATTAAACTATATTTTTAATTAAAGTGTATTTTTCTCCAAGCATTAGATACAAAAATTGTAATAACACAATTGTAATTTTTAATTCATAAGACCAAATTTTCAGTATTTTCAAAAAAAAAAAATATTACAGTTCCCAAAAATTAAACAAAAAAATTCAGGAGGGTAAGGAGAACAAGCTGGAGGTATTGTAATGTAAAGAAAATACACAAGCCTCTTTTATCACATATGACAATCATTAATCATATGAAAACATAGAAAAGGGAAATGAGACAATTGAATACTTAAATGTGGGTTGTTCTTTGCAAATTAATCTCAATACCATGATATAAGGGACGGTGAAATAAAGATCTCATTTTAAACCAAATTAGAAGGGAGAAATGGATAACATAAATCATTGTCCTTGAAAATTGGGGTAAAGAAAAATTAGTATCTTCTAATTTTTTTAGATCTCCCTTGAAATAAGGCTATGCTAACCACTATGCCAAATTTTCTTATAAAATAATTTTGGGGCTACTACTAATAATGAACTATGATCCAAAAAACATTTCCATTCAAAATTTGAAACCCTTAAATTTTTTCCAAGGGTTAAATTTCACTACTAAAATTTTCCACTAAGATTACTTTTGGTTGAGATATACATGCAAAAAAAAATACTATAGATAGTCACAATATAAAGTGTAATAAAGTTATACTTTAGTTAATTTCTCTACCTTCTTAATTTATATGGCTTCCCTAGTTTGTTAATTTAATGTTAATATTTTCTTTTACCTTAAATTGAAAATAAATTCGAAAATAGATATGCTTATAATTATGCTAATTGGAAAAATAGATCTTCCATAGTTATAATTTAATTATTTAGTTGATGGCATATATTTAAACCTGATGGAATATGTTGGAACATTCATAGTAATATTGACATATTTCACCCTGAAATTTTCCACTAAGATTTCTTGTCGTTGTTGAAATATGCATGCCATTCTGTTTCTTTATAAATAATAACAATATAATTTTTAATAAAGTTATAATTTTAGTATTTTCTTCTAATGTTAAGATCCTAGTTCTTACTTGCAAGTGGAACGGGAGCTCTGCAACTCAGGCACGCAACAGAGATCAATCCAGAGCTGCCAAGTCGACAGGGATTCGCGGATCGGCTGAAGTTGGAACCGCTCTCGTATGGGGGCCCTGTCCCTGATCTAACAAGGGTCGGTTTCTCCCTCAAGGAACCCAGTTATGGAACGAGGAGATGGTGCCGAACCCCATCAGAACTACAGGCATTCAGCGCCTTGGTGGCGGCCACAGGAAAACGCCAACCTTCTGGACCACAACTTAAGTTTGTCAAAAAGCTGGAAAACATTCCAACGGTGTCCTTGCCGGTGGAGGACACATGCAGATCAGCTCTGAACCTTGCCGAAAGAGGGCTAATCGGACAGTTCACAGGGCTATGGCCCTCCTCGAAAGGAGTATAAGAATGGGTAAAGCGCAACTGGATTCCCCTGGTCGAAGAAGGAATAAAAAGCCACTTCGTGGGAAAGGGTTTTTTCGCGTTCGTGTTCAAAAATGCAGAGGATAGGAGCCTGATCTTCAGAAACGGGCCATATTTCATGGCCCCTGAAGGGCTGTACCTGAATAAATGGTCTCCCTACTTCGACCCATCCCAAGATGTACCTAAGGCGGTGCCAGTCTGGGTGCACCTATCACATCTTCCTCTTCGTTGTTGGAGCCAGAAATCGCTGCAATCCATAGGAAATGCTCTTGGAAAATACATAGATCAGGCCCCAAGGAAGGATCAATACTCTTGTGCGAGAATCTGCGTGGAGGTTGATTTAGAAATCGGGCTTCCTGAAGCCGTCAAGCTATTGGTGGCAGAATGGACGCACATTCAAGAACTAGATTACGAGCAACGTCCATTCAAATGTCGATACTGCCATGAATACGAACACTTCGCAAGATATTGTAAGAAGAAAAACGAGGAATCTACTGAGAAAGAAAAAGGAGAGCAATGGAAACAAGTTAAAAAAGCAACAAACAATATGCAGAGCAACAAAAACAAAGGCAAGGAGATAGGGAGGAAAACAGGACAAGAAACGGAAAGCCAGCAAAACGTTGGGAGCAAGGAAGGCACCAGCGCAGTGGAGGACAAGAACCCATTCGAATCTCTCACACCACGCACAGAAACCATGGAGAAGGAGCATGAAGATCCATCTCAGCACAAAGACAGTGAAATGCAAGATCCAGGTAACACATCTAACCCGAATCCAAGCAATAGCACCTACCCTTCATATGCAAACATAATCAAGCAGAAAAAGAAAAAGACAGAATACGCCGGCTCATCGGATGATGAAGAAAGACCATCCAAGCGAGCGGGAAGGAGATCAAACAAAGAGGTAAGGGAAGAAGAATCAGAAAAGCAAAAAACCCTAGGAAGTCAAGCTACCTTAGAAATGACTCTCGGAGAAACATCAGGCCAAGGGCATCCAAGGGAGGAGGCCCCACAACAACAAGTTGTAAATGATGAACCTGAACTTGGTATCTTGGAACTGCAGGGGTCTGGGTAATCCCAACAAGGCAAAGGCCATCAAGGATCTAATGAAAATGGAACCCATAGACGTACTCATGCTCCAAGAGACCAAAATAGAAGGGGAGACCCTTCTAAATTCTAGCACCTCTAAATGGAAATTTGACTCAGGGAAGGTAATCAGTGCAAGAGGATCAGCAGGAGGGATAGGTACATTCTAGTCAAAGAACCTATTAACCCTTGGCAAAACACATGAGACTCAAAACTGGATATATAGAGAACTTTGGCATACAGCAGGCAAAGTCAAATTAGATTTGTTCAATATGTATGTCCCGGTGCATTATGAGGAGAAAAATGAATGCTGGAAAACTCTAATAGAATACATAGAGCAATGCAGTCCCACAAATATAATCATAGGAGGAGATCTGAATATAATCTTAGACCCAAAAGAAAAGTGAGGAGGATCCTACACAAGAGATCCCTTCCTCCTCACTGTGGAAAATCTAATCCAGTCCTGGGATTTGGTAGACTTCAAACTGGTGAAAGGAACATATACTTGGACAGACAATAGAACAGGGGAACAACACATTTCAGCAAGGTTAGATAGATTCCTCGCTAGCAGTGCTATTATGATGGATAATAGAATGGTCCTCTCCAAGATCCTGCCAAAATTAACATCGGACCACAAACCAATTCTTCTGCACATAAAGGAGGAAGAAGACCTCGGCCCCCTCTCCTTTAGATTCAGCCCTCTCTGGGCCAAAAGAGAGAGGTTTCTTGATACGGTACAAACAACTTGGGAAATAGAAATCTCAGGCTCCCTAAGCTATGTATCGAAGAAAAAAATTAAGAATACCAAAAAGTCACTCAAAGAATGGATAAAGAAAGAAGTCAACACCCCCACCAACCAGAAGAAAGCATACGGCTCCTTTAGAAATGAGGAGAAATTTTGGCGATTAAAATCTCGTAGCCTGTGGCTCAAATCAGGAGAGAGGAATACAACCTATTTCCATAGACAGTACAGGCCGAGGATATCGAGAAATCACATCGCAGAAATTACTACCACCAATGGTCAGGCATGCAGAGGCTTCGAACAGATAAACGAGGCAGCAATAAACCATTTTCAGAATCTTCTCAGCGCCGGAAAAGGTGGAAGCAAGGAGGACATGGAAGAATTCCTTATCAATATACCCCAGCTAGTAAGCTTAGAAGACAACGAATCTCTAATAAGGCCAGCTTCAGAAGAAGAAATAATAAACATAGCCTGGTCCATGGAGCCAGATAAATCCCCTGGCCCCGACGGATTCTCAATTCACTTTTCTAGAATATTCTGGGAGATAATCAAAACTGATCTGATGAGAATGGTCCAGGGCTTCATGAGGAAGGCAATAGTCGGAGGCGGCATAAACTCAACTTTTCTCGCTTTAATCCCAAAGGAAAATAATCCAGGCACCTTTGACAGATATAGACCTATATCATTATGCAATTCATCATATAAGATCTTGGCCAAGTTGATGGAAAATAGAATCAAGCCACTTCTTCAAAAATTAATTACCCCGGCTCAAGGAGGCTTTGTGAAAGGTCGACATATCCTGGACAACGTCATTCAAGTGCAGGAAGTACTGCATTCAAGTCAACTGTGCAGAGAACAAGGTATGTTAATCAAATTGGATATGTGCAATGCTTTTGACAGGGTAAATAGATCGTTTTTATATAGGGTTCTATCAGCTTTTGGCTTCAACCAGAATTTTATTGATATAATTAAAGCCTGCTTGGAAAAGATATGGATAGTGCCAATGATAAACGGAAGACCTGTAAAAAAATTTCTAGCCACAAGGGGCCTGAGACAGGGGGGCCTCTCCAAGAATAGCAGCAACTTTCAAATCCATCCTTCAGAAATTCTGCAGCATAACTGGCGCTCTAGTAAGTGAAAAGAAGAGTGCAGTGTATGGCTGGAACACAGACCAACAAACAATAAGGAAAATAGCAGAAGATCTGGGATACATAGGGTATGCAGAATGTGAAAGAATTAAATATCTGGGACTTCCCATAACTTTGGGCTCAAACAGGAACCACCTGTGGGACGAAGTAATAGTTAAATGCAAGAAAAGGATAAAAGCGTGGGGAGGCTTCTGGTTATCTACAGGAGGCAAACTTATATTGATCAAATTTGTTCTCTCAACGTTGGAAACATTCTAAGCGCCCCTGATGATGGTGCCCAAACACATCTCAGACGAAATTTCTAAATATATTCGCAACGTTTTGTGGAACGAGGGGCGAGGGAACAACAATAGGTTTCATTTAATCAGATGGGAAACAGTTAAAAGGCCGATGGTGGAAGGAGGCCTTCAGGTGCGTGATCCTGGGCTAGCAAACGTGGCCTTGGGATGCAAACTGCTGTGGAAATTTTGTGAGGCGCCCAACCACCTGGTAAGCAAGATCCTTAAAGAGAAGTATTTTAAAAACCGATCCATAATGAGCTGCAAAACGGAAAAGCAGCCCAAAGGCACGCAGGCCTGGAAGTTGTGTGTAAAAGGCATCGAATTCTTCAGAAGCGAATTATACAGAATTCCAGGCAACGGGAAGAATACGAACCTATGGAAAGATCGCGTAATGGGACATCAGCCACTAAAACAAAAAGTAGAGATCGCCGAGATCAGAGCTTGGCTTCGAGCGAGAGGAATTAAAAAAATAGAGGATATAACCGAATGGGACAACAAAGGCAACTGGCTGCGATGGAAATGGCCCAGAATTCCAGAACAACTAAAAAACCAATTTGTTGTACTCAATGATGAAATTGTAGATTTTGCACCAATTCATATTGATGAGGAGGATACCTGGGGATAGGGTAAGAAAGGAATATATACAGCAAAGCAGGGATACTATCAACTACAAAGCTAGCAAGATACACCACATGAGGGATCAGTCTGGAAGCAGATTTGGGACATCCCAAAAATCAACTTTTTCTTTTGGACCTTATTCCATAACAAAATTCTCGCAGGTGAAAACTTGAGCAAAAGGGGTATAGCAGGACCACACAGATGCATTTTATGTAAAAAAGAGCTAGAAACAGCAAGTCATCTGTTTATAACTTGTGATTTTGTGAAGGAGGTATGGTCTACTTTCTTGTCCGGACTAAACATGAGTGCCCCTCTCCAAAGCACAATAACCTCCATGTTCACATCTTGGAAAGAAAACTACCCTCATCAAATTGCCAACAAATCAATTTGGAACAAGGTATGGACAACTGTGCCTAAATATATTTGTTGGAAAATCTGGTTAGCCTGGAATGAGGCCATCTTCAACAACACTGAGCAACCAACAATGAAAGTGGCGAAATAGGCAAAGAAGCTCCTCCTAGAAACTCTAAATCATCATACAGCAAAGGAAGATAACTCGCTAAGAAAAGAAGAAAGCGTGTGGTTGGAAGACTACACAGGAAAAGGCAGACAGCAAGCACCACCGCGACCAATCCACAAAGAAAGGTGGCAGATTCGAGAAACCGAAGATAATTTTTAGAAATGGATGAAATCCCAGGAAATATGCACCATTCTCTTTGACGGAGCCTCAAAAGGAAATCCAGGGAGAGCTCGAGCAAGTGGACTGATTTACTACCGGAATGGGAAAAAAGAAGAATTTAGCTGGGGCCTGGGAGTGAAAACAAATAACCCAGCAGAAATACTTAGCCTCTGGAAAGATTGCCAAATTGCAAGCAAAGAAAATCCAAAGGAAATCTTAATAATAGGAGATTCAGAACTGCTGATAAAAACATTGGCAATAAAGGAAAAGCTCAAGGATCCGACTCTAAACAAGCAACTATCAAGAGTGAACAGAATATTGAAAGATCTCTGCTCGGTTCAAATATACCATATTCTGAGAGGACTAAACAAGGATGCAGATAGGTTGGCAAATATAGGATGCACTCTTCAGGAATGAATGATCATCATTAATGCAGGAAGCCCAACTAAGGCAGAAATTCCCTAAGTGAAAGAGTGTTGTAATCGGCAATGGAATTGTAATGGTCGTTTAGGCAATGCCCGATCTTACTATGAATAAAAATAACCGTTTCAGTTAAAAAATAAAAAATAAAAAAAATCCTAGTTCTTAACTTATGGCAACACTTCTTGTTACTATAAATAACTCATGAAAATGTTCCAGTTCACATCATCCATGTAGTGATATGGGATCATACATATAATATATTAACATATTACAACATTTACCATTAAAAAATTTGTCATATTCCATGTCTTCGTCCATTCTTTGGCAAAATAGTGCCCTCCCATAGTTTTCCAAGACATTTATAATCATGTCATTTAGATGTCCATGATAGTACTTATTCAAATTACATGTCGATCGAATAAGTGATTATACTCTCCAAACAAATTGGTATTTTATTTATACCTTATTCATTTTGGGTAGTATTCCTCTATAATCTCATAATTTATCATACACTCCATATAGAGTGGCATTTACTTCTCAATTGAATAATATTTTTTTTTTAATATTTCAAAAAGTATTTTTATTTTACTGATTATATTTAGGTAATTTTTAACCTTATCTTATTTAAAATTTAATTATAAACTAAAAAATATAATTTTAAAATATTAAATTTATGTAGTATGAATTAAATTTTATTTTTAACCCTAAATTTATCAAGCAACACAAAACTATTTTAATATCAGATTTAATATTCTAGGTATT
>APFE030862735.1:163974-207213 GCA_000404065.3 Pinus taeda | reverse complement strand
AAAAGGAATAAATTCAAACATAGATAATAGTACCATATGAGCTGCAAATTATTCCCTACGCCAATCCGAATTTGAATTCCTTCTTCCGATTCAGAAATACTTTTAAATAAAGGCAATAGTGCACATTCACATTAAAACTTCATTATCAAAATTTGGAAAAATTGGTCCAGTCTTCATAAAAGAATATGCCTGAAGTACAGTATTGCAACTTGAGGCTTAAGTCATATACAAAAACTTACGACCCTTTCTAAATACATGAAAGGGTCTATAAATACTAAACTAAGCTAACAAACTACAAAATTAAAATGCTACTAAATTGGTATAATCTGATCTTAAATATCTCTCCCACAGTGATCTGGTAATTGGCAGCGATTCATCATTCTGGCTGTTTGCCCTTTGTCCTGAGTTGGCATATTGCCAGCATTGGTTCCACTTCTTGAGGGCGGTTGAGGTGAGAATTGATTTGAGCAGCATAGGTGGCATCATGTATATCAGGAATGATACACTTGATTACATCCATTAGGCATTTGAGGGTGGCTCTCTAGCCGTATGGTTTTACTAGGAACAACCAATAGGTATCCCAAGTTAAAATTTTAATTCCTGAGATCAATTTCCCATTCTTTTCTAGCTCTTGGTTACATGACTACTCCAATGTCTTGGTTGATAATAATTTACCTGGTGTACATTGAGAAATCATGTTAGATAAATAGAGAGTATTATTGATCAAGTCAATTAAATTGCTCGTAGATAACTTGCATCTAGAAACCGCTCTCTCTGCTTTCATTAATTGGGACTGCCACTCCATGAATAGGATTTCTTTATGGGATTCTAAACTTTTGGGCAAGTTTGATGCCAGTCCCTCATTAGAGTCCTGCCAAGTAAGAAAATCTATTAAAGTGTCATCGGCTTGCTCTAAATCCTGCCTTGCATCAACTGATTTGTCTAATATAGATGTTGTTATGTCACACAGAGGTTCAACTTGGGCAATTTCATGACACAACAATCTTATTTGTGTTATTAATGCTTTTTTAATCTGTATTGCCTCTGCTCTGAACTCAGCAGGCTGGGGAAGACTCTTGAACTTCTCTACTTGAGCTGATAATTGAGCAATTTGCTCATCTTTTGTCTTTGCCATATGTTCATTCATTGCCTTCAACTTTGATAATGCCTCTGATAATTCTTTTTGTCTCTGAATAGCTCCTGAATCGATCCTATATTTCTCTTCATGCAACTGTTTGTTGAGTTGGTTATTTAACTGTTGCTACGTGGACAATTGTTGTTGTAGTTGTTTTGACTTCTGTTGTTCCTCCGATAGCTGTGCTTGTAGTGAAGCGATCA
Organism: Pinus taeda; assembly: GCA_000404065.3. Lineage (NCBI taxonomy): Eukaryota > Viridiplantae > Streptophyta > Pinopsida > Pinales > Pinaceae > Pinus > Pinus taeda. The sequence continues at coordinate 205,875 of APFE030862735.1, read as the reverse complement.
CTTGATCCTTTTCTTTCAACGAATTGTTTACCTCCGATGCCTTATCCATGGTGGCTGCCGAATAGGCACCAGCATATTGGGATAACTTTTTCAGGTCATCGGAGAGGTCGAATTCTTCCCTCCACACCACATTGGCTGTTATTGTTTGTTCAGGGAACAGAGAAGGTTGATCAATCCTTCTCCTTTTCCGCTGTCGCTTTATTACAGCCCTATGTTTTGGGCTATAGAAAACATCCAGTGGAGGAATGTCCTCCACCTACAAAATAATTTGATCCGAAGGATTTTTGGGAATTATTTCTACTACTGTAGTCGGGGGTAGACCGCTGATTCCTTTGCTTGGAACCTCCTTTGATGTTGTATCTTGTGTATCGGCCGCTTTGGATGTATCGACATCCATTGAGCTCTCAAGATTGCTTATAATTGTATTAAATTGTTGCCATTCCTCACGCAATCTTGGGTCCATTTGAGTATCGACACTGACTTCCTTGTTGCTCTGCTCCTGCTGCTTTTTCTGTTCCTCCTCCCATATTCTCTCCTGTTCTTTCTTTTCTGCTTCATCTCTATCTTTCCTCTGTGATTCCTCTTGTTCTTTCCTCTTTGCCTCTTCCTGTTCTAACCTCTGGAGTTCCTCCTGCTCTCTTCTTTGGACTTCTTCAAAGATTTCGGATGTAGCAGGAGGTTCACTGGTAAGCTGCTACTCAGGCTCGCTTGATTGTATCATCGGGGCAGTAGTTAACAAATCTAGAGGCAGAGTTGGCAACCTTTGCTCTCTAAGTTTATTAAATTCCACTAACCCGTCATCATGGTATCTCATTCTAGCTAGCTGCTACACTTGAAATATTGACTCCGCCAAGGAGAACAGGTCATCAAACTCATCTTCTTTATGTTAAAATTTAGTGAGTTTGGCCTGGTCTAGAGCATTATAGATTACTTTCTTCGGGTCGAAACATCTATTAGGGAGAGTTGCGAGACTTAGGATGTTAATTTTTTCCGCCTCTTTCTCTGCATGTTTATAATCATGCAGCGTATAGACGCCACACCTTAGAGGAAAAGGAGGCCAAACTTGCTTCTTTGAATTTCTGAGAGTCTTTGTAGCCGATGCAGTTGTTAGCTGATATGCTATCTCGCGAGCTAATAGTTTGTCTGGTATATACAAGGGGAGGATATGAGGGCTAGCCTGATTGCCGAAAACTCTTACATAAGTGAATTTTTCTTCTCCAAACCAGGTTCCTAAGGCTGTCAAGTCAATCTCTGCCTGAGAGGAGATCTTGGGAGCAGGTCTATCAAAAATTGCATAGTAAATAGGTAGCATGAATCCATTGCAGACTTGGTATAAGTGATGTTTATAATGAGCTTTCCATAATTTCTGGTGGTAGATATGAATAGGCATAGGGTCTTGTGGAGTCCATCTCCATCCTAACACAGGAAACTCGGAATTAAAATAGAGGCTGTCCAAAATATAGGCACTAAAGTAAAATGGAGGGATGAACCTATCAGTAACACGGGATTTGTTTCTGAATTCAAGAATAGCTGTAGCCAACTTATCCAATAATATAGTACCCCAATCCATGATTTCACTATTAAATGCTGCTTCCATCAAAGGTACCATCTCTATGGAAAATTTTGAAGAATCATGCAATCCCCACATTCGACACATCATGACTGCAGCATAACAATAAGGAGAGAATAAGGAGTCGACGGAGTACTTACCCGAAGACTCATGTTTGTGTTTCGTCGAGTTTTGTCTCTATTCTCGTATAGGCTCCGACTCAGTTTCATTCTCATCTCGAAACTTCTCTAGAAATGCTTTGTTATACTTCTTCTCTGGTTCGGGCAAATGGTACATTTGTCTCAAATCATTGGGCTGAAATGAACTGAATACTCTCCCATTAATAGTTCAGAATGTCCTATCTGTAATTGGAATTTCTTCAATTGCCCATCTCACCACATCCGTATATGGGAGAATTTGCTCTCGAGATGCTATCCTGTGTAGGTAGGAATCAACCAAATCTTTTAAAGTAGCATCAGATTTCCGGCTTGAGCCTGCTGTACCTCGTACCAATGTTTGTTGAGGTTCCTCGGCTTCAACCAAGTTGTAAATATTATGCCAAGCAGTACTTCCGAGGCCGAGACATGTGGTATCTGAGATTAATCCCTTTTTGCTTGGTCTTGGATCCGTGGCATGTTGTCCTGTTACTGCAGAAGCTGAAGTCGTTCCATATTTCTTAGATTTCTTCCCAATTTGGTCTGAAATCACTACTGCAGAAAAACTCTGCATAAGAGAAAAATGAACGTAATGCGGAGAATAGATGGTGAAAACCAAGTATGGAGGAATTGTGTCAATCAATGAATAATGGAAGATTTATCATAAGGCTCCCACGGATACAATCTCTGAAGGGATTTAGGCATAACTGCTCCATTAATTGGCCGTTTAAACCTGTCAATCATTTAAATGTTCATTATATCCTTTACTTGCCGAACAATCGTTTAAGCGTGGATTTGATTTTTTGGCAGTTGGACGCAAGAGAATCACTATCGGGAAGAGAAAAGGCTTTTAATGATAATTAATGTAATATATCGAAGTCATATCAATCCTTTTCGAAAGTCGCGTTTGGCTTCATCACAATCGACGATCGGAGGAAACCTTGGGTAGTCTTATTTAATTTTTTGTGGAATCCCCAATCGCCGTTAGCGATATCGCTTGAATCGCATCGAGAGTTTTAAGGAGGAGAGTTCATTATATTCATATCGCATTCCCTGATTGTTGATTGCGATATCACATCGGAGCAAGGAGAGGGGCCTTTTATTGTTTGTTTTCCTGATAACCGATAGTTACTCACGCTTGTCGCGTCAGGGAGAATCAATGGGTCATGGTTATGCATCATTTGTTGTTGCGATATGCGATCTTACGATCACTTTATCGCAATAATAAAGAATTATTCATCTTATTTTAAGACCGATTATTTATCAACTCAAAAATGTTCTTATAATGTTTTGTTTGTTTCCAGACCTTTAGAAGAGTGATGGGTTAATACCAATTTAATCTAAAAGGGACCCATTTCATATTATGGTTTTCTAAAGTAAAATTTTATGAAATGGGGGGTTGTTGTATAGCACAACAATTGGCGATTCGCTGGAAGAAACAGTTATCTCTGAAAAAATATTGGAATATTTGAACTTTCTTTAGATAGATATCTGATCAAAAAGGAAAATTCTAATATAAATAAGTATACACACATTCTGAATATAATAAGAGCATGTTTTTTTTTTTGCTAATTCCTTCTCTCGTTAAAATTAAATACATTCTAAGTTTTAAATTGGCCTCTATTGGTTGATAATGATAAAACAAAACACCTTTCCAATTGTGCCTTTTTAATTGACTCCTTTGTCACAGGTAGAGCCTCTGCTGCCAGCAAAAGTTCATAGTTTCGACAGGGATACCTTTTAACCATTTGATTGTCCACGACCCCTCCCATCTCAGAGTATGATTAAAAGAATGAATTCAAAACATGTTTTCAATGAATTCAAAACATGTTTTCATATTTTGTATTTCTTTTCTTTTCCATTTTTTGTAAGATAAAAATCCATTGTCCTGGTTTGGTTGCCAGCTATTTTGACAATGCCATTCACTGGTTGTAATCTAATCGAACAAGCTGGCTCGTGATGAGACCCCTTGTCTTATGCTTATAAGCCATTACCTTGTTTTGGTATGCAGTGTTGGTAATGTTAGTTAGAATATTTCCCAATGATCATGGTAAGTAGGCTTGTGATAAGACTCCTTATCTTTATATCAGCTATTTTAGAATTACACTCTGAGTAATCATAAACTTGGATGAATGGGATGGACAATTTTATCCTTAAGAGAAAATGGATGACAAGGTAAGAGTTGAGGATGCTAAGATTGAATCAGTCTCTGTTTTGATATTGGTAACCCTTTTGTGGCCAGTTTGAAAACATTAAAATGATTTACAGTACTTCTAAATCTAGAGAGGATTTTCACAAAAATAAAAATGAGGTCTTCAGAATGTTAATATACCTAATTTCCTAAAAATTGTCCCTTTTGTTTAAGGTTTCTATTTTACAAAAGTAAATATTAAAAGCACTTCTTCCGAGCAACATTTCAATATAGCAAAGGCTAATAGAAGCTATTTTACAACTTTATTTCCTAATGGTCCTAATTACAAATCCTACTGAATTTAAAAGAGAAGGGGTTACCTCCTCAATTGAAGAATTTCTTTAAGATGAGACCATTAATAGGAAGAGAGTCCCTATTTCCTGATAGATCTTGTAATATGAATGTCAAATGGCCTATCTTCTCGCTGATCTGAAATGGTCCAAGCCACATCTTTTGGAATTTGGTGTATTTACCTTTATCCTCATGTGCTTTGTCCCATTTTAGAACTAGATCACCAATCTGCAACTGTTTAGAACTAGACGAAGCTGAATCAAATGATGACTTGATTATCTGCTGATGTTTAGCATGAGTAATTTTGGCTTTCTCTCTCTCTTCTTCTAATTTTAAAATTTGATCATGTCTGAGGTGGATAGAAGAAGAGGGGCTTTCTTCAATAAACTGAACTAGGGCTAGAGAAGGAAGTGCTAGATTGGCTGGTAGTACTGCTTCTTTCCCATATACAAGATTAAATGGAGAAGTACCTATAGAGGCCTTCTGCATTATCCTATCAGCCCATAGTGCGAATATTAAAGATTTGTGCCAGTTTTTATGATTTTGTTCGATAGTTTGCTTAATGATTTTGAGTAGATTCTTATTGTTAGACTCTGCCAGACCATTACCCTGGGGGTAGTAATTTGTAGAATATTTCAATTTAAATCCTCTTTTAATAGCAAACTCAAACATGGAATTTCCAGAGAAATAAGATGCAATATAAAAAACGAGAGAATTTGGGACACCAAACCTGGTAATGATGAACTGGTCTATAAATTCTATAATTGCTTCAGAGTTTGTTGTCTTTAATGGAATTGCTTCAACCCACTTAGTAAAGTAATCAGTAGCAGTAAGGATATAATTATGTTGTTTGGAGGATTGTGGAGTTATTTCCCCAATGATATCTAATCCCCATTGTTCAAAAGGTTGAACGATATTAACTGGTTGCAAAGGGAAAGTTGGTTTCCTTTGTCTTCCACTGGAGACTTGGCAACTTCGGCATCTCCTTACATACTCATGGGTATCTCTAAATAAGGTGGTCCAATAATATCCAGCATGAATGATTTTGTGAGCTGTTGTGTCAGCTCCAAAATGTCCTCCAGCTGGTCCATCGTGTAGCTCCTGCAAAACCTTTTGTGCTTCAGGTTTCTCCAGGCATCTTAATAAAACTGAATCATAGTTTTGCCTAAAAATCACATCATCAATGATAATGAATTTTTTTGCCTTTAATCTAATGGCCCGTTTGTTTTTATAAGAAAGATTAGGAGGTGCATGTCCATTTTTCAAATAAAAGATTAAATCTGCATATTGAGATTCAGAATTAGCAATACTTATCTGGTTGATTTCTTCAATATGATATGTATCACCTGATTCCATAATGTTGGATGCTCCTGCTAATAACCTGCAAAAACCTTGGCCTCTAACAATCTTCGCTGGCTTGATTTCCAAGTCATATTCTTGAAGTGTTGTAATCCAATTTGCCCTTTTTTCACCTAATTCCCTTTGGATCAGTAATTGCCTTACTGCAGAAAAAGGAACTATTACTTTTGTATGGGATTTTAGAAGGAAGGGCCTGTAGTGTTTAATAGCTTTATACACAACAAATGCTTGTTTTTTAACTTCGGAGTATTTTAGTTCTGCACCCTGAAAATTTGAGCTAAAGAATGAAATCGGTGCTTCCAAGTCGTGATCGTTAATCTGAGTGAGTACCACTGTAGAAGATGAATCGGATGCGATAGTGTACAATGTGAAATGATTAGAAAAATTACAAGTGTTTAAAGCGGGGGAATTGATTATTGATTGTTTGATTAAATCAAATGCTTCTTTTTCCACAAACCCCCATCTAAACACTGAATTTTTCTTAATCATGGTTTGTAATGGTAAAATGATATGAGAAAAATTGGGAACAAATCTTTTGACAAAGTTGATCTGACCTAAAAATGACTACATGGATTTTTTGTTATGAGGAAATGGGATTTCAGAAATTTCTTTAATCCTATCGGGATCAATATAAATACCATCTTTGGAAACAATAAAGCCTAAGAGCTTTCCTTGATTTAGAGAAAAGAAGGATTTTTTGGGATTAAGTGAAATACCATACCTTCTACAGCATTCAAAGATTTGATTCAAATCATGCAAATGGTTGGATCTCTTTTTAGAAAATACAGTAATATCATCTAAATAGACGACTATTGTTTTGTTGATCAATCCTTTGAAGGCTATTTCCATTGCTCTTTGGAATGTAGCTCCTGCGTTAATAAGTCCAAAAGGCATTTTCTGATAGGCGTAAGTTCTCCATTTTGTTCTGAAAGTAGTTTTGAGTCTGTCATCAGGATGGACCAAAATTTGGTTGTATCCTGAAAAACCGTCTAGAAAGGACATTAGCTTAGAACCTGCTACTGAATGGAGTATTTGCTCCATGGTAGGTAATGGGAAATTATCTTTCTGACTTGCCTTATTCAGATTTCTGAAATCTATAAAAATCCTGATGTCACCATTTTTCTTCCTAACATGCACCATATTGGAGACCCAGTTTGAGTGCCGAACAGGAAAAATAATCTTTGCTTTCAAGAGTTTATTGAGTTCTGATTTTATCTGACTCTCTAAGTTTGGATGTATTTTCCTCAATTTTTGTTGAACCGGTTTCTATTCAGAAAGCATTGGAATGGTATGCTGGATGATTGATGTATCATATGTTTTTAAATCATCATACTACCAAGCGAAGACATGCTTATTTTTCCTTAATAATATAATAAATGTTGTGATTTCTTGTTCAGAGAGTCCTAATCCTAAATTGATATTTTGAGGGTTCTCGTCAGTACCAAGATTTATCAATTCAAATCTTAAGGTAGAACTTTGGAGTTTTGAATTGGTTACCTGTTTAAACTTGTCTTTAATGTCGTAGAGATCTTCAAGTTTAACCACAGGTCTTGGTATTGAGTTTTCCTCATGCTTTTCTTTCATCTGAAGATCATGATCACTTTCATCAATGATTTGATCGTTGTAGGATTTGTCGGAAGTTAAGAAATGTAGGATGTCTTCATCGTGGTTGAACACTCGCCAATTGGTGATATTGTCAGGAATTGATGGCCTAAAGATCAACTCTACTGAAAATCTATCTGGGCTATAATCTTCAGAAGGAAGGAGTTTAGAAGCAACATTGGCCAACAGGTCAGTTGCTGCATTCTGGGATCTGGGAATAGGTGAAATATTGAATGCTAAGAAATGAGATATAAGTTCCTGGACTAAAGAATGATAGTGTTTGAGGTGATTAGAGAGACAATGGATTGTATTTCGAAATTGTTTTATGACAATCTCTGAATCGCCAAACACTTTTAAATATTGAACTTTCAGGCCAATAACTTTATATAATCCTTGCACCAAGGCCTCATACTAAACTGTATTATTCATGCATTCAAATTCTAATCTACAAGAAAGCATTGTTTTTTCTCCCTTAGGGCTGACTAAAATACACCCTACTCCTGATCCTTCACTAGATTTTGAACTGTCAAAATATAAAGACCAAAATAAATAATTATCAACAATTTTATTTACAGAATTCTCAGTAACATTAACACATCTTGATCTGTCAGTTTGTGAAAAAATTTTGATTTGTGATGTGAAATTGTTTACCGAGAAAGGAGATGGTTGGGCAATATAATTGCCAAAGAATGATTCAGAAGAATAGTTTCCCAAAATGTTATTGTTAAATGTAGTTGGTTGATTCTCATGTTCGAACTCTATGACAATATGGATCATGTGTTTCTCCCGATTGATTTTTATTTGATTTGGCTTTCCCTTGTAGGGCAGCCACATATGGGACCAATCGGTAGAAATATACCCATGGAGCTTCTCAGACCAATCCCTGATAAGATCGAACCATAAAACTCAGGTATATCAATGATTAAGATATCAATTCTTTGAACCACTCGTGGATCAGCCGATAACCTGATAGTATCAGAGTTTGTTTACCCTAAGACCTGGACTTTGGTTCTATCTAACTGCACAATGTGAATTGAAGACTTTTGGGGTTCTATGTTCAGTTTTGAACAAAGTGAAGTTGGCATTATATTGGATGATGCCCCGGAGTCAATCAAGCAGTTATGTAGATTTCGATTGTAGATTTCATAGGTTAAGAGGAAAGGAGGAGTATGGGAATTTGATCTGTCTTCGATTAGAATTGTATCAGTAGCCTCAACTCTACCAGAAGGTGGTTGTCTTGAATAATTTTCAACTTTAGCACTAGGAAGAGGCGAAGAAGGAACTGCATTAAGTTCTTTAAGAAGCAATTTCTGTTGATGTTTTGATTTGCTGAGTTCAACCATGGTGATTTTTGCCTTAGTCTTTTTCATATCATCAACAATATGGTAATCCATTGAATCCGATACTACCAATGTCTTTGATGATGAAGGTATATTTGAGGATGATGGTTGGTTTTGAGGCATTGTTACATCTGGCTTCCTTGTGGGTACCTTTTCCTTTGTAGTATTAGTACCTGCACTCCTTTTCTTTGAACTTGCCTGGATAGGTTCAGGGGCACTTTTGCTCCTACTAGTCACAGGAAAAGCTTCTTGTTCAGTTTCGGTATCGGAGTTAGGCAATATGAAGTCCCACATTCCATGGCATTCAAAAACTTCCTCTTCCTCGAATTCATCGGATGGTGCAATTGTTTCTTCTTCTTCTTCTTCAGGGTCTGAATCTACATTGGATAGAACATTTGGAGGTTTTGACTCAGGTTTCTTAAAATTCCTATAAGGTTTCTTTGTTGAAGTTTCTGCTACTTTCTTTTTAATTTCAACCAATTCATTTGACATTGTTTTGAGGACCTTTTGAAGACCCTCCATATCGTATGGATCTTTGGTGATTTTCTTCTTTGAATCATCCTTGAAAGACACTTTTTTGGATTTCTTTTCTTTGAGAGCAGCTTTCTTTTCCAAAGCGATTATACGTTTTTCGACAGCGAGGGCTTCTTTCATGTTTTTGGCCAATGTAGGTTTTCCAGCCCTATCTACAAAAATGGCTATATTTGAAGGTAAGGCTGTAATGTACGACTCGCTTCTAATTTGTTCACTTGGCTTGGAATCGGTAGGGATTCTACTCAAGAGTTTATTAATCGAGAGTTGAACTCCTTAATTGGTTCTCTAGACTCAATCCTTAGATTCGAAAGGTCATTAATGAGTGTGGACAGGGATCTATCATCGCCATATTTGGTAAGAAATTGCTCCTTAAAAGTATTCCAACTGGTAATGGATCCAGAGGGCAAGGAAAAATACCAAGACCCAGCTGATCCTTGTGATGTGTAGAGGAAAAGTCTAACTACAACATCTTCCTCTGTTACTCCCTTCAGATTAACTAACAACATGAAATTATTTATGTGTTCCTCAGCTAATGTCCCAGCATCTGGATTAAACTTTGGTAACCATTTCTCAGGATAATTAGGTAATGGATGTAATGGTGCAGGAATAGTGACTGCACCAGGACTGTTCCATGGATTCTGAGCCATCTTGGGAGTACCAACGATTTCCTGTGGTGTTCCAAGTGTTTGGGGAGGAGGTGGAAATGAAGACTGAAAATATTGTGATGTTGAAGGTGAAGACCCCTGATGAACAATAATATGTAATGGGGAAGTGGGTGTTTGACTTCGCACTAGAGATGATGAGATGGAAGATGATGGAGTAAAGGTCTCACTACTAGAACCTTCAGTGTTCTTTTTAACCCTTTTCCTTTGTGGTAAAGGCAACTCAGGTGGTTCAATGCCGAGTTTTTTGCTTTGAAGTCTGGTGAGAGGATGAGGTAGGCGAAATTGCGAAGTCTCACTACCTTGAGATACTTCAGATCTCTGAGGTGAAATGGAGAAGCCTTGAATTTTCTGGATGATAGAGTGAACTTCAGGGGACTCTAGACTTAAACATTCTGAAGTATGATGGGTTTGAGCAGTGGTAGTTGATCCCTCTTCTTCTCGTCTGGACACTGGTATTTCAAAGTGCAAACGAGAGGTCCGAGGTGAGGTAGAGGGTGATTTACTTTGTGAATGGTTTGTAGGGTTTTATTTACTCGCCATTCATAGTGGATGGCCCTCCTTCTAGTGCCAAAAACGTTGATGCCCCGAAAATCGTTACATCAACATCGGGGGATAACCACCTGGTCCAGACCTTAATACAGCTCCTTTTCCGTTTGGGATGGTGGCTCCGACTGGATATAATGGGACCCGTTTCCCAATAATGAATAAAAAGGGGTGGATGAATGATTGGTTTTCTAATAAGTGATAATAAATGGAGGACTTATTCTATGAGCGAAAACGTAAATGACTATTTTATCTCGGGAAGCTTTCTATTCTTAACTGCAACGTTTAGTGATCTGTGTTCGCTGATAGGCATATAGATGACAATATTCAATAAACAAAGACATTCATTTAAATGATAATTTCTTCGTTCAAATAGTTGAACGAAGTAATTGATAAAACATTTTTACACTTCTATTTCTATATTACTGATACATGCATGATTGAAATAATAACAAACTGTAAACGTCCAATAGTGGAAAGTATAAAGTTTACTGTTAAAACACATTCACATATTCAATAATAGCAAGAATGACCAAAAAAAAATTCACATAAAAGGAATAAATTCAGACACAGATAATAGTAACATATGAGCTTCAAATCATTCCCAACGCCAATCGCAATTTGAATTCCTTCTTCCTGTTAGTTCCAGTCTTCGCAGCCTGTCACCAGGGATCAACATGAGCTCTTACTATGTCTAGTTTTGTTAGATGTTTTGCACTTGATGTTCAGAACAAAAGTGTTTGCATCAGAAGGATCTTGGAAAAATCTTTCCAACGGTATATCACACTCCCATAACCGGTTCCTGGATTAGAAACAATGAATGAGTGATTCTTGGTTATGCATGTTTCGAGGTCAGTTGCTGCACACAATGACAAGTTTAATACAAAATCAGTTTCTGAACTAATGGTAAGGAATTTTTGAAAAGTGAAAGAGGTTTTTGTTCACCACATACTAAATAACAAAAACATCCTTCATTTTATGCACGGGTGTTACTATGTGGGAGATATACAGTGATATTTGGAGCCTACAGTAAAACAAAGCAAATGTTTCATATTTTCTACTGTTTTAGCCATTTTAGTGCGGAGCCATTTTACAACAGATGGAAAGTAATTTTGTAAACCCCAAGGAGGTTTTTGTTAAGAAGAAGCCATATAACGAAAACCTCTTTCATTTTATTCACAGATGTCACGGATTGAGATATGTGACTAGATCGTTACATCGCATTTTCACAGAATTAAAGTTTTAATGATTTTCTGTTTTAGAGATGATTTTGTGGAACCGATTGCGAGCTAATGGAAACAAATTTCCCAACTTTGAGAGAGGTTTTTATCCAGCACGACCTTATCTACAAACACCGCTTTCTGTTTTGTAACTGGTGTTATGGTTTGGGAGATGTGAGTTCATCTTCAGCATCTATTTTCAAAAATTCGGCCCAAATTTAATGTAACTAATTCTATTTTGAAGAAAATGGTTGAGCTCAATCCCTTAGTACAAGGATGAGCAAATGTATATATTTTATGAATTTCATAGTGTAGGGGTTGGGTTTTTGGAGAGGTTGGACTCTTGGGAATAGCTTGATAATCTATTGTACATATTTTATCTGTATTTTTGGCAAAGGAAAGACCAGGGTTTTGCAGCACTATTTGGGATTCATGTGCCTTTATGTGTTGATGGTGTGCTTCTTTCAGTATTTGTAAGTTGTTTATGTGCATCGCTTTCCTTCTCTTATCTTCTGCAATTGAACAAATGAAGTGTTAAGGTAGAATCCATAATTTGCTATGCTCCGCCTTTAAGTTTGTTTAATTTTCCATGTTTTCATTTGTTTATGGAGAATCCTTGAAAGTTTCTTGCTCTCCTTAACCTCTCACCAGTCAGTTCTGTTCATTCAATCACTTTAAAGGCATCAAAACAATTGCCTATCTTTCCCCAAGTAGACCTCTGCAAAAACTGTGCCTCATCCCCGCACCCAAAATTGCCTTTCCCTTGAATTCAACAAAACTTCAAAACATCAATTTCTAAGTCCTTGTACTTCATACCTAGCCTAAAATTAGTCATCAATTTAGTCATCTCGACCTCATTGATTACCTTTTGTTGAGATTGACTTGAAGAGTCCTCTCCTGTCCTCGTAGGGCTAGCTACGAGGTTGAGCGTGGTTTGATGTAGCTTTGAGTTTTTACCTTATTTCAGCCGAAGGTAGATTTGAGCACTAGCATAGTGGCAACCATACTGGGGAAGAAAAGTTTATTTGTTTGTTAGTGTTCTTTGTTTTATAGACTACAGACGGAGTCTGAAGATTAGCCAGGTAGCCTTTGAAACGTTTTTGCTTTGCATTAGAAAAAGTAGATAAAAGCTACTTTAGTCAATCTCCAGTCTAGTCTTATAAACGGAATATTTAATTTGCAAATTGCCCCAGTACATGTATCAAGTTAGATCTGATTGTTGTTGGTGGACAACAGTTAGACACATATGAAGGCTGAAACATTCACCTGGCGACTCCAACTCAATCTAGAGATTCCAGTGCTCACTGATCCGTTCATGCACTAAAATAAAATGGTAGGGTATGTGGCAGACCCTGTGCTTTGTGAAGTTTTGAAAGAAGTTAGAGATTTGTTAGTGGATATTGAAATTGATAAAGCATTTTTCATTGTCGTGCTTTAATGCTTGAGATCTCCAAAGTTTCCTCCTGAAGCTAAAACTGGTTTCTTTGAGTTGGTTGTTGAAAATTTTGAGAAGGAGATTCAGTATTTAAATGATCAGATCCAATCATATGAATACCAAGAGCCCAAAAAGTTCTTGGAAACTCTCCCTCCTTCAAAACAAGAAACAATAGAGCTGCCCGTAGATGTTTGCATTGACAGCTTGCAGTTGGAGGTCTGTGTTGAGGAATTAGGGCAGCAAATAGAGTTTGGTTTCTTTGATCCTATTGCAACATACATGGAAATTTTTTTTAGTTTGAATGATAGATCAAATTGTCTTTTACACAACCAGACTCGTTATGTGCATGTATGGCTGTCAGCATTTACATTTGTGTCCTGGTTGAAGCACTTTCAAGAAGCATCCTTGTCACAGTTACTTGATTGGTTGATCTGGCATTACAACATTACTTGATCTATCAATTTTTCAGCAAAGTGGGTTAGATTTGTACATAAATAAGCTTCCCAAGGCAACATTTCAGTTTACGGTATTTGTTTATGTACAAGTTGCAGTATGTATATGTTTTTGGATTGGTATCAGTTGTTTTGGGTTTGCAGTTGTTTGACCATCCATGCCCAAAGGAAGAGGCACTATCTAATTTCCAAAGATCTATAGTTCTTGGCACCTCCAAGGAGCTACCATCCCCATTGGAGCCAATGTTAGTTCCAGTCTTCGCAACCTGTCACTAGGGATCAATATGAGCTCCTACTATGTCTAGTTTTGTTAGATGTTTTGCACATGATGTTCAGCACAAAGCATGTCACAAGTGTTTTCATCAGAAGGAGCTCGAAAAAATATTTCCAACGGTATATCACACTCCTGTAACCGGTTCCTCGATTAGAAAAAATGAATGAGTGATTCTTGGTTATGCATGTTTCGAGGTCAGTTGCTGCACACAATGACAAGTTTAGTACAAAATCAGTTTTTGAACTAATGGTAAGGAATTTTTGAAAAGTGAAAGAGGTTTATGTTCACCACATACTAAATAACAAAAAAATCCTTCATTTTATGCACAGGTGTTACTATGTGGGAGATATATAGTGATATTTGAAGCCTACAGTAAAACAAAGCAAAGTTTTCATATTTTCTACTGTTTTAGGCATTTTAGTGCGGAGCCATTTTACAACAGATGGAAAGTAATGTTACAAAACCCAAGGATGTTTTTGTTAAGAATGATCCATATAAAAAAACCCTCTTTCATTTTATTCACAGGTGTCATGGATTGGGATATGTGACTAGAGCTTTACAACTCATTTTCACAGAATTAAAGTTTTAATGATTTTCTGTTTTAGAGATGATTTTGTGGAATGGATTGCAAGCTACTGGAAACGAATTTCCCAACTTTGAGAGAGGTTTTTCTCCATAATGACCTTATCTACCAAAAACTCTTTCCAGTTTGTAACAGGTGTTATGGTTTGGGAGATATGAGTTCATCTTCAGCACCTATTTTCAGAAATTCGACCCAAATTTAATGTAACTAATTCTATTTTGAAGAAAATGGTTGAGCTCAATCCCTTAGTACAAGGATGAGCAAATGTATATATTTTATGAATTTCATAGTGTAGGGGTTTGGTTTTTATATAGGTTGGACTCTTGGGAATAGCTTGATACTCTATTGTACATATTTTATCTCCATTTTTGGCAAAGGAAAGACCATGGTTTTGCAGCACTATTTGGGATTCATGTGCCTTTATGTGTTGATGGTGTGCTTCTTTCAGTATTTGTAAGTTGTTTATGTGCATCGCTTTCCTTCTCTTATCTTTTTCAATTGAACAAATGAAGTGTTAAGGTAGAATCCATAATTTTCTATGCTCTGCCTTTAAGTTTGTTTAATTTTCCATGTTTTCATCTGTTTATGGAGAATCCTTGAAAGTTTCTTGCTCTCCTTAACCTCTCACCAGTCAGTTATATTCATTCAATCACTTTAAAGGCATCAAAACAATCACCTATCTTGCCCCAAGTACACCTCTGCAAAAACTACGCTTCATCCCCGCACCCAAAATTGCCTTTCCCTTGAATTCAACAAAACTTCAAAACATCAATTTCTAAGTCCTTGTACTTCATACCTAGCCTAAAATTAGTCATCAATTCAGTCATATTGACCTCATTGATTACCTCTTGCCGAGATTGACTTGGAGAGAGTCCTCTCCTGTCCTCGTAGGGCTAGCTACAAGGCTAAGCATGGTTTGATGTACCCTTGAGCTTTTACCTTATTTCAGCCTAAGGTAGATTTGAGCGCTAACACTTTCGATTCAGAAATACTTTTAGATAAAGGCAGTAGTGCACATCCACATAAAATCTTCGTTATCAAAATTTGGAAATATTGGTCCAATTTTCATAAAATAATATGCCTGAAGTACAGTAGTGTAACTTCAGGCTTAAGTCATATACAAAAACTTACGACCCTTTCTAAATACATGAAAGGGTCTATAAATACTAAACTAAGCTAACAACCTACAAAATTAAAATGCTACTAAATTGGTATAATCCGATATTGAATATCTCTCCCGCAGTGATCTGGTAATCAGCAGCAATGATTCATCATTTTGGTTGTTTGCCTTTTGTCTTGAGTTGGCATATTGCTAGCATTGGTTCCACTTCTTGAGGGCGGCTGAGACGAGAATTGATTTGAGCAGCATAGGTGGCATCATGTATATCGGGAATGATACACCCGATTGCATCCGTTAGGCATTTGAGGGAGGCTCTCTGGCTGTATGGTTTTACTAAGAACAACCAATAAGTGTCCCAAGTTAAACTTTTAATTCCTGAGATCAATTTCCCATTCTTTTCTAGCTCTTGGTGACATGAATGCTCCAATGCCTTAGCTGATAGTAATTTAACTGGTGTACATTGAGAAATCATGTTAGATAAATAGAGAGTATTATTGATCAAGTCAATTAAATTGCTCGTAGATAACTTGCATCTAGAAACCACTGTCTTTGCTTTCATTAATTAGGACTGCCACTCCATGAATAGGATTTATTTATGGGATTCTAAAATTTTGGGCAAGTTTGCTGCCTGTCCCTCATTGGGGTTCTGCCAAGTAAGAAAATATGTTAAAGTATCATCAACTTGCTCTAAATCCTGCCTGGCATCAACTGCTTTGTCTATTATAGATGTTGTTATGTCGCGCAGATGTTCGACTTGGGAAATGTCATGACACAACAATCTTATTTGTGTTATTAATGCTTTGTTAATCTGTATTGCCTCTGCTCTAAACTCGGCAGGCTGGGGAAGACTCTTGAACTTCTCTACTTGAGATGATAATTGAGCAATTTGCTCATCTTTTGTCTTTGCCATCTGTTCATTCATTGTCTTCAACTTTGATAATGCCTCTGATAATTCTTTCTGTCTTTGAATAGCTCCCGAATCGATCCTCTATTTCTCTTCATGCAACTGTTTGTTGAGCTGGTTATTTAACTGTTGCTACGTGGACGGTTGCTGTTGTAGTTGTTCTGACTTATGTTGTTCCTCTGATAGTTGTGATTGTAGTGAAGCGATCACTTGATCCTTTTCTTTCAACAAATTGCTTACCTCCGATGCTTTATCCATGGTGGCTGCCGAATAGGCACCAACATATTGAGATAACTTTGTTAGGTCATCGGAGGGGTCGAATTCTTCCCTCCACACCACATTGGCTGTTATTGTTTGTTCAGGGAACATAGAAGGTTGATCAATCTTCTCCTTTTCCGTTGTCGCTTTATTACAGCCCTGTGTTTTGGGCTATAGAAAACATCCAGTGGAGGAATGTCCTCCACCTACAAAATAATTTGATCCGAAGGATTCTTGGGAATTATTTCTACTACTGTAGTCAGGGGTAGACCGCTGGTTCCTTTGCTTGGAACCTCCTTTGATGTTGTATCTTGTGTATCAGCTTCTTTGGATGTATCAGAATCCATTGTGCTCTCAAGATTGCTTATAATTGTATTAAATTGATGCCATTCCTCGAACAATCTTGGGTCCATTTGAGTATCGACACTCACTTCCTTGCTGCTCTGCTCCTGCTGTTTTTTCTGTTCGTCCTCCCGTATTCTCTCTTGTTCTTTCTTTTCTGGTTCCTCTCTGTCTTTCCTCTATGATTCCTCTTTTTCTTTCCTCTTTGCCTCTTCCTGTTGTAACCTCCAGAGTTCCTCCTACTCTCTTCTTTGGACTTCTTCAAAGATTTCGGATGTAGCAGGAGGTTCGCTGGTAAGTTGCTGCTCAGGCTTGCTTGATTGTATCATCGGGGCAGTAGCTAACAAATCTAGAGGCAGAGTTTGCAACCTCTCCTCTCTAAGTTTATTAAATTCTACTAACTCGTCATCATGGTATCTCATTCTAGCCAGCTGCTGCACCTGAAATATTGACTCAGCTGAGGACAATAGGTCATCAAACTCATCTTCCTTATGTTCAAATTTAGTGAGTTTGGCCTGGTATAGAGCATTATAGGTGACTTTCTTCGGGTCGAAACGTTTATTAGGGAGAGTGGCGAGACTTAGGATGTTAATTTTTTCTGCCTCTTTCTCTGCATGTTTATAATCATGCAGAGTATAGATGCCACACCTTAGAGGAAAAGGAGGCCAAACTTGCTTCTTTGAATTTCTGAGAGTCTTTATAGCTGATGCGGTTATTAGTTGATATGCTATCTCGCGAGCTAATAGTTTGTCAGGTATATACAAGGGGAGGATATGAGGCCTGGCCTCACTGCCGGAAACTCTTACATAAGTGAATTTTTCTTCTCCAAACCAGGTTCCTAAGGCTGTCAAGTCAATCTCTACCTAAGAAGAGATCTTAGGAGAAGGTCTATCAAAAATTGCATAGTAAATAGACAGCAAGAATCCATTGCAGACTTGGTATAAGTGATGTTTATAATGAACTTTCCATAATTTCTAGCGATAGATATGAATAGGCATAGGGCCTTGTGTAGTCCATCTCCACCCTAACACAGGAAACTTGGAATTAAAACAGAGGGTGTCCAAAATATAGGCACTAAAGTAAAATGGAGGGATGAACCTATTAGTAACACAGGATTTGTTTCTGAATTCAAGAATAGCTGTAGCCAACTTATCCGATAATATAGTCCCCCAATCCATGATTTCACTATTACTTGCTACTTCCATCAAAGGTACCATCTTTATGGAAAATTTTGAAGAATCATGCAATCCCCACATTCGACACATCATGACTCTAGCATAACAATAAGGAGAGCATAAGGATTCGACGGAGTACTTACCCAAAGACTCATGTTTGTGTTTCGCTGGGTTCTGTCTCCATTCCCGTATAGGCTCCGACTCAGTTTCATTCTCATCTCGAAACTTCTCTAGAAATGCTTTGTTATACTTCTTCTCTGGTTCAATCAAATGGTACGTTTGTCTCAAATAATTGGGCTGGAATGAACCGAATACTCTCCCATCAATAGTGCAGAATGTCCTATCTGTAATTAGAATTTCTTCAATTTCCCATCTCACCACATCCGTATATGGAAGAATTTGCTCTCGAGCCGCTATCCTGTGTAGGTAGGAATCAACCAAATCTTTTAAAGTAGCATCAGATTTTCGGCTTGAGCCTATTGTAGCTCATACCGATGTTTTCTGAGGTTCCTCGGCTTCAACCAAGCTGTAAATATTCTGCCAAGTAGTACTGCCGAGGCCGAGACATGTGGTATCTGAGATTCATTCCTTTTTGCTTGGTCCCGGATTTGTGGCATGATGTCCTGTTACCGCAGAAGTTGAAATCATTCCATATTTCTTAGATTTCTTCCCCATTTGGTCTGAAATCACTACTATGGAAAAAATCTACACAAGAGAAAAATGAACGTAATGCGGAGAATAGATGGTGAAAAGAAAGTATGGAGGAATTGTGTCAATCAATGAATAATGGAAGATTTATCATAAGGCTCCCACAGATACAATCTCTGAAGGGATTTAGGTATAGCTGCTCCATTAATTGGCCATTTAAACTTGTCAATCATTTAAATGCTCATTATATCTTTTACTTTCCAAATAATCGTTTAAGCATGGATTTGATTTTTTGGCGGTTGGACGCAAGCGAATCACTATCGGGAAGAGAAAAGGCTTTTAATGATAATTAATGTAATATACCGAAGTCATATCAATCCTTTTCAAAAGTCGCGTTTGGCTTCATCGCAATCGGCGATCGGAGGAAGCCTTGGGCACTCTTATTTAAGTTTTTTTGGAATCCCCGATCGTAGATAGCGATATCGCTTGACTCGCATCGGAATTTTTAAGGAGGATAGTTCGTTATATTCATATCACATTCCCCGATTTCCGATTGCGATATCGCATCGAAGCAAGGAGAGGGGCCTTTTATTGTTTGTTTTCCCGATAACCGATAGTTACTCGCGCTTGTCGCATCGAGGAGAATCAATGGGTCATGGTTATGCATCCTTTGTTGTTGCGATATGCGATCTTGCGATCACTATATCGCAATAATAAAGAATTATTCATCTTATTTTAAGACCAATTATTTATCAACTCAAAAAGGTTCTTATAATGTTTTGTTTGTTTCCAGACCTTTAGAAGAGTGATGGGTTGATACCAATTTAATCTAAAAGGGACCCATTTCATATTATAGTTTTCTAAAGTAAAACTTTATGAAATGGGGGGTTGTTGTATAGCACAACACTAGGGTAGCAATTGGTTCCACTGATGTTGGAACTTCTCAAAACATGTTGATTTATGTGAAGAGGCTAGCTAATAAGACCACTCATTGTGAATGTTCCTCAAGAAAGGGTAAAACAACCAAGTAGAAGTGTATGGTCGGCCAAAGGGATGGTGGTAATGGGATGTACACAACCAAGCTTCAAAAGGCTGATAGAATGGCAATCACAAAGGTTAATTACTTGTAAATGGGTTCATTTTTTGAAAAGCTTGAACCATGGGGAACTATGCTTGGATTTGGTTTCATTTTTACATAAGATTGAAACAAAAAATATGCTTGGATTCAATTTCATTTTTACACAAGCTCGAAATGAAAAAAGTATGCTTGAATTCAGTTTCATTTTTACACAAGCTCGAAACGAAAAAAGTTATGCTTGGGTGGTTTGCATGCCCCTAGCATGACGAAAGGAAGAGTCTCTTGTAACCAGATGGAAGTCACTGTGGTGAAGCAGGATGGTTATCCAACACCTATTTGGTTTCATTAAGATAGACAAAGGTGAATGGTGTGATAGGCCAATCACATAACCTATAGGGAAACCTATCTTTACAACTAGGTGCATGCCCCCCAAGCTTCATTACACTCACCAGACTACTCATGGTTATCAGGTGGATGGAATGAAGGTTCAAGTGATACTGTTGATGTAAATGGACGATTTAGGGATGATGATTGACTTGGAGCTATGTTTGGACTGGGAAATGAAAGTTGGTCAAAGGTGACAATCTTGTCTTCATGCGGGAAATGCATTACTCAGAAGAGTGTTGAAACAATAGCTTCCATGTTATAAACATAGTCATTCCCAAGAAGTAAATTGTATTCTAACGGCCCTAGGACTACCATCACGTTCAGATGAATAGTTTTCCTCCTAAAGTAATAGGTAACTTAGGAAGGGTCCCTAATGGTCAACTTGCTCCTTTGTTAAAGCTTAACAGGTTTTGTGTAATAGGCATAAGCGGTGGTGAACCAAGCATTTTCCAAGCAGTTGAGGAAACGATACTCATTGATGCACCTTCATCTATAATACTGCCAGACATGATCATTTTACAGAGTTGTACTATGTTACAAAAAGGTACATAAGAAGCAAGGCGTGACATTGCCAGTCGATTCCAAGCAAAGGTAGTGACTAGACTACTTGGAGGGGGTACCGAAGAAACGAGAGAATTGACCCCTTGTGTTACAAGAACTAGAGGACTTTCATCCTGTCTTGATGGAACAGGCAGATTGCCCCCAAGGTTGTTAGAATCCAAAGTAATGAAAAGAACTTGAACGCTATCATTTTCACTCTCTTCAAAAAAGGTATGATTAGCTGAAGGTGAAATTGGGTCAACTATTACCTCAACATGTTGACTTTGGTTGGGTATAGACTCATAAGATTCACTTTCAGAGAGAGTGGTTTCAATCGACGGTTGATTTAAGTCAGTTGGTTTTTCAACTAGTGAAGGACATAGGGAGAGTTTCCTGTAACCATATGGAAGTCATTGCGATGAAGCAGGATGGTTATCAAACACTCTTTTGGCTTCATCCAAAAAGGGACAAAGGTGGAGGGAGTGGTTACCTTCACATAACCTACATGGAATCCTGACCTTTCCCTTTTATTCACGAACTTTACTATCACTAGTTGATGGTGTGTTACCAACATGATCTCCAGAGGTTGATGACACTGGATGGTGTGAATGGGAAGACCATTCTTTCAGGATCTAAGGAAAGTAAGGATAGTCTCAATGAAAATGGTCTCCCGCACAAATTATGCATGGATATTTGGCTTTGGGAAGTTTAATGGATGGATTTTCACCAGATGATGCATTCAAAGCAATGGTTGCTTGGTTGCCCCTTTGCTGAATTGGCTTCGTCTTCTTCTCCTTCCCTTTATTCTTCTTCTCAGTCACTTGGTTACTAGTATCACTACTTTCACCAAGCGAAGAGGAAAAGGGGAGGGAGAAAAAAATGAGGAAGAAGGAGAAGGGTCAACTTTAGGATCAACTAGACGTTGATTTTGTTCAGTTGGTGGTGTACTCCCATTTTGAACCAAAGAGGTTGAAACCAGCCATACTGGCAGGCCAATGGTAAGTCCCAGAAGGGATAATGTAGCCATATAAAGAGCACCAATATTTCCGAAGGAAGGAAAAGGACTAGAATTCCCTTAAAAAGGGATTCCTTGATTGGTGGACTCTGGATTTGTCTCCATGTATGTCAACCTAAGATCAACTAAGGAACAGGGATGTTATTCCAAATTCAATTAATTTTAATGATGTTTGGACACAACTTTTCTTTTTCTGTTTTTAAGAGTCGAGAAAAAGCTAAAGATGACTCTAGTCTCCTTCGATTTTTAATGAGCCTGAAAAGAAAAGTGCTCAGATGGACCTTTTCTTTTAAGGAGTCGAAAAGGAATGAAAGTGACTACTCTGGAAAATCTAGATAGAGGGATTACCAAACCAATCTCAAAATTGCAATATACACCTTGGTGATAAATTAAAGAGAAATTACCAAGGACTTATGTACGGCAGTCAATCTTCTCGAATGTTGTGTTCACTGCATTGCAATCAATAAGGTGGCAGACTCAGTTTCCTATGGCTAAAGGATTTAAGCCTATTGCAGTCTCGCAATATATACGCGACGGTAGGGGGAGCACAAGGCCGCGCTAGCACCCATTGTATCAAGGAGGAGGAATCATCCAACCTTCAATGAAAACGATAGCCACTAGTTTTGATGACGCTGGAACACGTCTCTAGCCTAGACATCTAGATATGTTGCATTAAGTTCCAAAGCATTGTTAAATTCATTGAAATTCATTTTAAAGTTGATCTTGTTTAGAGTTTGTCTTTCAATGGTTCACCGCGTGATGATAATCTAAAATTCCTAACATGTAATCTACAATGATAAACAATCTTTGTTTATTTTGAGCAATGAAAATCCTAGCTACTAGGGAAAGAAAATTATAGTGCTTTTAAACAAAGAGAAAAGAGCACACACTAGTGCATTTCCCTAAATCATGTTTTCACACACAAACCAAAAAAAATGCTAAATGCAAATGCATGTATTTGTTTTTGTTCTCCTTAATGTCAAAAATGCCAAAAAGGAAAACGAAATGCAGCAAAGGTCTAAAATATTTTACTCAAAATGACATTTTCTTCAATTTCTTCTTCAAAAGTGAAAGGAAGACTCAATGACACTTTTCAATTTTGAATAAAATTGCTTTCGACACTTCTAATATAAAATAATCAAACCAAATATATGAAGAAAAGTTCAATTGATTATCAAGGGAAGGAAGAATTCACGACACTTCTCTTTTCGACAGAAAACAACAATTACGACACTTTTTGTATCAAAGCGAAAAATCAATTTAAACAAATTTTCGACAAAGGATTGTAAATGATGAACAAATACACAAAAAACACTCACTAATCCTAATGTAATTGAGGCTGATCTAAGTGATGCAAGTAAGTTTTAGTAAAGAGGTACTATTCATATGCAGCAAAACAACTAAAAAAAATTGAAAACAAGGTTAAAAACCCTCAGTTTCTAGAATGGAAAAAGAGTTCAGTCAGTCATCGCTCCTGGGCTTCACAAAAATAGAGATGCATTGCACTTACTACACTTGGGAGGTGTCATGCATACTAAGTTAGAGTGGAAGACAGTGCGATGGTCCAACGAGTGCAACTGAAATGGGTTTTGGCTCAGATATGTAGCTGTTTTCAGTGAGTTAAGCTGGACTTTGATGAACAGTAAAGAGAAAAGTATGAAGGAATATCTTGGGAGGTTACTGAGCTACCAAAAAGGACATCTAGATGTGCTTGCAAGTCAAATGTTTAATTCATAAACTAAACCAAAGATTGACTAAATCAACATTCATATACTATGTATTTGCAGAGCAAGAGTAGTTCGAAGGCTACCTGGCTGACTTCAGACTTTGTTTATAGTTTATAAAACAAATAGTAACAACAAACAAACACCTATTCATTCCCCAGTGGAGTCGCCAATTTGTTTCTGGGAAAACTAGTATTCCTAAAGAATGCTAGCCCTCTAGGTTTTTTAGCTACCCTAGAAACAACAGTTTAAAGAAATTCAACGATTTCTTCTATGTGTAAAAGATAAGAGAAAGATAATGGGACCAACTTGAAACTTTCGCTTAATCCCTTGCTTGATCTCTCTCCCCTTTGGCAAAGCCTGCAACTCCTCCCCATACTTAATACGCTTGGAGAGTACCTGCACAAGTACAACAACAAAGAACTGTCAAAGCATCATGATCTATCACAACATAAAAATTACAGAATAAAATATATAATGAACAAATGATAGCATTCACAAATGATAACATTCATAATTGCACAATCATATGGAAGAAAACTTGAAGAACTTTATTAATAGAAGGGAGAATTACAACCTAGTTGTCTGATCCAGCATCATCCTCCCAGCTTCAATTCTTTTTCACCTCATGAAATAGCAAGATCACTCCAACATTACAATTTTCTTTCCTCAATTACAAACTATTATTACTTCCTTGCAATTCACAATATTCCATCCTAGATCTCTTAGATGAGGGGTCCATTTATAGATGTATGCAAGGGTGTGAGTCATCCACGGGGTTTGATTAGTGTCATTCCACTTGTTACAATGGGTTCCACAAGAGAAGGGATTGGAGATTTCTTAGATCCCTTATTCATCCTGGGGCGAATTCAGAGAGGCAAGTGGCATAGGAGAAAGTTCTGGAAGATTTCATGAACAATCAACTGACAAATGTCCTGGACATTTGTCCATCCTCACCCATCGCACCCTATCGAAGGCGTAAAGAGTATTCATCGCACCCTGGTAGTGTATCACTCAGTATGCATCGCACTTAGCTAGTGGAGCAGTCAATATGGTTCAATTTAGGCAATTTGTAGATGGTTTCTTAGATGGAACTTTTGGGGAATGATGTATTTAGATGACTATGTTCCTTTAGGGTATGAAAGAAATATTTTAGGGGTTGATGAGCCCTAATACATCGACATATAGGTTTGGGGTTGATGTGCCAAAATATGTCTATAACAACGTTGTGTGGGTAGGATACTTGAGTCCCCGACTCATTTCTGAAATCCCCAAAGGGACCCCCAGTACATAGAATGCCCAAAGGATTTGTAAGAGAAGGTGGGATACCTTCAATTATAGTCTGATGTTGTCTCATATTTTTCTCCATCGTTAGTGGAGTGGTCTGGGTAATATGAATGCAAAAGGAATTTTTCGCTCGTTAATGACACTAGGTTTGGTTTTCAACATTGGGTAGTTCACTCACATGCTTATCCCAAGATCCCAGCCTAGCTAATGTTGGTTTGCTCAAAAGAGTAATTGATTGATTTTAATGTAACTTTTATGTGTACTTGATTATTTGTCTTCACTAGGGGTGTTGACGTATGAAATATGGTGAAACACTTGACTCAATAAATCATGTAGAAACAATGCTTTGAAAAAAAAATCCAATTTGATGCAAACAAGCTTTATTCTACATATTCATATTTTTCACATATTCATAGTTTCGTCTGTGCATCTATAGTCTTTCAACACATGCATAACCAAAAGATTATTTTCCAATATTTCCTAACAACTACTGAAAACCAAAATGTAGCAACTCACAACTATTTAAAACAGAAGGATGAATACAAAATATCAATCTTTCTTTTAGAAAAATGTTTTTTAAGAGAGAAAAACCAAAACTTTCTCCTAAAAATAAATTTCTAGGACACCAATTTTACTGACATAATATAGTTACAGATCTTATTTCAGCCCATGAGAAGATTTTCCAGGTCCACAGATACTACTAGAAATGAAGGCAAAGGGAGACTAACGCTCTATAACAGTGGTTATAGAGAATTAGTAGGGTCACTAATGCTCCCTGTACACAGGCATGGTGCTTTATAAAGCTCTGTGTAACTTGGTCACCTGCATTAGTGTGAGAAATCTTTCACATCAAGAGTTCCCAAGATTAGTTTCTGAGATGAATGTATACTAGTAGGATGCAGCAAGATATTTGGTGGATCAGAAAAGGATTGCTGAAGAATAGGGAGCTCTTCGAAGGAAGAGAGAACAGAGAAGAGTCTGGGTAAATCGGGAACTAGATGTATAGTCCCCAGCGTAGTCACCAATTCTGATATGGGGTAAAATGCATGGTGTATGGAGAATGAAAAATACCCTCAAAGGCCTTCCTGGGACCTTCGAAAGACTATAAGATTATCTGCAGAAGCTACCAAGTTATACACATTTTCATCTCTCAAATATAAGTTAACAAAGTATGGAAAGAGGATTACCTCAAGTCTCCTTCTAGGTTTGTTTGGAGATCACTATGCAGCCAAGAAGAACTCCCTCAAAGCTAGCTCCAAATCAATTCTTGCACAAAGGAAAGGCAAACACAATCACAAAATACAATCTTGAAAACTAATATAAGAATGCACAATGAACATCTATTTCCATACAACTAAACCACTCATCTAAACAAGTATCGAAATGAACAACTCAATGAAGAATGTTCCCGACACTATGGAGTAGGGAACACAACTACAGTTCTGTATTAATAATGGAAGAGTGATTACAACCATCCATTGTATTAGTCTTCCCTTGCCTCTTCTTCTTCTTCTCTCTCTCTCTCTCTCTCTCTTTGTGTGTGTGTGTTAGCTCACTTCTTCAAGTTTATGACAGTTCACAACAACTTAGTGGGCTATCCTTTCAAATGCTCTAACCTCTTTCACAATAACCCTCACTTTTATTATATAACAATCAAGTTAGGGTTTCCAAGCTCCTCCTAGAGTTCACTAGGGCAAAATCAATGAGCTTCCTCTGCTTTTGAGCTCTTTCCCATTTGCCTTCTTTTCTTAGATTAGAAATCCTCCAAATATCTTGATTTTGGATGTTTCCTTACTTTCCTTGAGAAAATGTAGGGATAAATATCTAGATATTTGTGAGTCAATTCGTTGGCTTGACCCATTGAACTTCCCTTAGTGTCACTAATGCTTCCCCTTCACTAGTAACATGAGTTAGTGCGGTCACTAACACTTCCTTAGGCTTGGTAACAAGCTTTATAAAGTAGGTTTTTAGTGTGCAACCAACATTAGTGTGGAATCAAGGCCTGCAATTGTGGTCTTTGCTTCAGTCATCATGTCTTTCACCTCTGAGTTGATGAGGAGGTCCTTTTGTTGTATAACATTACTATATCATCAAAAAATACTATCACAAGTTTTCTAAGGAAGGGTTTGAAAATGGAATTCATCAAACCTTGAAATGTAGAAGGTGCATTAGTAAGGCCAAAAGGCAGGACCAAAAATTCATAATGACCCTCATGAGTTCTAAATGTTGTTTTTGGAATGTCTTTAGTCTTCATTCTGATTTGATGATATCGTGAATGAAGATCCAACATGGTGAAGTAAATTGATCCATGCAATTCATCCAATAATTCATCAATGACAAGAATGGGAAATTTATCCTTAATAGTGAGCTTGTTGAGATCCCTATAATCTAGACACACGTTCCATTATCCATCCTTCTTGTTAACCAATACTACTGGAGCAGAGAGAAAACTTTGACTAGGTTGAATTATACCAGCCTCTAACATTTCTTCAACCATACATTCAATTTCACTTTTTGGACATAGGGATATCTGTAAGGCCTAAGGTTTAGAGGAACACTTCTTGGAATCAAATTGAGAGAATGATCATGATCATGAATAGGTGGGAAGCCTCTGGGAGTCTCAAATACCTTGGAATGATTGTCCAAGGCTTTTTGGAGGTATGGATAAATGGATGATTTCGATGTGGGAACCTCTACTGAACATAATTGTGCAATTATGCCTCATTGTTCTTTCTTTAGAAGCTTTGTCATTCCGTAAGAGCTAATTATCTTTCCTGGTTTCCCTATGATACCCCTTAATTCAACTTACTTTCCTTCTGCAGATAATTTCATGAAAAGTTCTTGAAAATTAAAAGCTATTGTACCCAAGGATTGTAGCCATTGGACTCCTAGTACAACACCAGCACCACCCATTGGAATGGAAGGCATTGGGCTATTCAATACATATTCTCCCATGGATAGCTTGATATTATGGCACTTTCCTGAGCAATTTATGGTTCCTGCACTTGCAACCATCACTTGACACTTTGGTGCTGGATATAGGAAGCAATTCAATTCCTTGGCTATCTTAAAATGAATAAAATTATGGGTACTTCCCAAATAAATCAACAATATTACCTTTTTTTAATATGCCCTTCTATCTTGATAGTTTGAGGAGTGGTAATTCCAGCCAATGAATTACAATATATGGTCAGATTCATTTCTTTTTTCTCTAGGGTATGTTCCTGGTGTATATCCTCTTCTTTTGATGTTTCTTGTTCCTTTTCTTCCTCCTCTTCACAATCTATGTAAAATAATTTCTTCTCAACACACTTATAACCTTTAGTGTATTTTCTATAACAACTGTAACAAAGCCCTTTTGCACTTTTTCTTCCAATTGTTGTGGTTTCAACGTTGTAGGTTGTGGATGGCGAGGGGCAGCAACACTTCCATATTGATGATTGTGAGTGGTTGGCTCCCTTGTTGCCATAATCTTTCTTTCCATTTTTCTTGCCAACCTGAATGCCTTCTCCAATGAATCTGGTTCCTAAAGGGAAACCTCATGTTGGATGTTATCTTTTAATGTCCCTATGAACTTGTCAATCCTATGCTCCTCTGGAAGATCTTTTACCCTTATATTCAATTTTTGGAAGTCCTCAATGTGCTCCATCATTGAACCCTTTTGTCTGAGATTTATCAGTTGGGTAAAAAAGTGTTGCTTTTTGTATCCTCATAATGTGCTACATTTCATCCATAAAAATAGCCCAAGTGACAATTTGTTTATGAGAGCAAAGCCATCGATACCATACAAACTGATTTGGTTCCAGATATAAAGTTGCAATGCGTACCTTTCATGTGTTTTGCACATTATGGAAATCAAAAAATTGCTCTATCTATAGTATCCATGTTCCGATATCCTTGCCATCAAACTTCCTCATATCAATCTTTGGAAAATGGTTGCTATTCAATCCAATGTTAGAGTCAATGAAATCATGATTAACATTTATTTTGTTCTCATCATGAGTTTTATTTACTACCCTTTCGCCATTAGTAAGCATTTCTTGTAGATACTTTGTTAAATCTATCTTCAAATCTTTCTTCAAATCTTCCATGCTTGTCTTCAAATCTGTCTTCAAATCATCCATCTTAGCTTCCACACCATCCATCTTAGCTTCCATGCCATCCATCTTAGCTTCCACATCATTCGTCTTAGCTTCTACACCTTTCTTTAAACCATCCATCTTAGCTTCCATGCCTTTCTTTAAACCATCCATCTTAGATTCTACGTCTTTCTTTAAACCATCCATCTTATTTTATGTTACCTTTTGTGTTATTGAAATTTGTTGCATTTGGTCTCGTAATTTTAATATATCATGTTGCATTTCTTCCTCTTCTTCATGAGTCATGCTTAGCTTTCAAGTTTCTTACTAGGTGTTTCCATTTTCTTTCATCAGGGCATCAATTATTGATAATAATGATTCATTATGCCCTTTGAATTTCTTCAAACTAATTTTTCAAACCAAGCTTATGTAAAAATTAAAAAAAAAAAACTACACACCTTTTTTCACTTTGTAGGAGCTTGATATTGAATCTGATGTATCTCTATAATTTTGGATCTGCCAGGTCTACAATTTCTTCTTGTGGTAACGTCTGAGTAGTCTTTCTAACCCCAGAAGTCTGATCAAAATTGGATTCTCCAATGAAAATTTATGCCAAATCTCCCACGATGACTGAGTATAGACTTGTTCAGTAGAGTAGATTGTACGACATACCGTGGGTCACTGTTTCAACCTTAAGTTTTGAAAGTGATACCCAAAAAACTACAATCCGTCCTCTTTCTGCAACTTCTTACGAAAATTCAATCTGATGCTCAGGGAGAAAGTTATGATGATTTTCCAAAGGTGACCTGTTTGGAATGTAATTCAGGGGTTTGCAAAAACCCTAACTTCCTCATATTATATCTCCCCAAATATAGCGAGATTGGATCTAAAATTCGGAGCCAAGGTTTAGACTGATTTCTTCTCAAAAGGGTTTTTTTGTTAGCTTTTGAAACTACGTAGCAAAAGAGTTATAGTGAACATTCCACGATGATCTGTTTTAGATGAAATTTTGGAGCTTGAAAAAACCCTAACTTCCTCAGATCATATCTCCAAAAATATAGTAAGACAAGATATGAAATTTGAACCCAAGGTTTAACAAGATTTCTTTGCAAATGGGTTTTTTTTTACGCTTGTAAAACATCGTAGAAAAAACTTTATAGTGAACATTCCATAATGACCTGTTTGGATCAGAGAAACCCTAGAATCCAAAGCTCTGATACCAAATGTTATGAAACGAGCTTACAAAAAGATAAAAAAGATAGATCAACACCTTAGAATTTAGCCTCTTCGAGGGGGCAACCTCCTTTACATTACACATGAACAATTCTTAGATGATTCAAATGACAAAACCTTCTTTATATATATAGGAGTCTAAGGGGTCACAATATAACCATGCTGACCTAACAAGAATAATATAAAGGCATAAAAATAACAATAGAGGGATCTTATGGGGCATAATAATAACAATATGGAGACAATATGGGCACAAAAATGGCAATAAGGGATACAACGAAAATAGTAATGGGGGAATCACTAGTATTATAGGGACCTAACACTTATGTGCCCTAAGTGTACGACTTAAGAAGGGCATTGAGCCTGCTAGGTGATGCAAAATTGTGTGATGTTGAGGGATTCATATTTGAACAAAAGAAGGAAGGAAAGGGAACAATTTGTCTAGCCCAAGTTTGTTGAAGAGAAGGAAATATTGCAGTGATAGAGGGCAACCCTCCATACTCTAAGTTTGCCTCATTAGAGAAACGCAAGAGGGAAATAGAGGGAATATGTCCCTCAGAGTTGAGAACCAGTAATTGGAAGTCTAGGACTTCTAAAAAACTCATAAGAATACCATATGAGTTGGATCCATTCATGGACTAATGAGCAGCTAGAGGGAAAATTTGAGAGATGTGTTCAGTGACGTAAAGGAGCACAACCCAATGATAGAGGGAGATATATAGATTGGGGGTAGGAGGATGAGTAGATGTATTCAAGGTACAACCTAGTGGAGTTGTGATAGTACACTACATTATCTAGTCAGCTAGTTATATTTTATTCAGGGTAGATTGGTTGTCATAATTGTTGACAACAAACCCTAGTTGTAATGATTCTTGTATCAGTGGTTGTATGAGGACCATGATCCATGATATGGTATCCCTAGACTATTGTATTATAAATTGATAATATAACAAGGAAGGCTTTGAAAAGTTAAAAGGTTGTTTATTTTGTGCATGTGTTGATTTACTACCATTTGTTCCATTGTGAAAAGTAGTTTGTTGTGGCACTTGAGTTGGTAGTGTCAGAGATTTTAAAAACCTAATCTAGATTCTCCAATGTTGTGGAAAAACAACATACCTCACATTTCAAGGATGAATAAAGCTTCAAATTTAACATTTGAACATCCCATCATTATAGTGACTTTTACATGAAAACATTTTCAAGCTAGAAACCAAAAAATATGACTTATTGAAACACTTCGATCTTATCAATTATGAGATTCTAGTGTTACACAAGCATTTAGAGAGAGGCTTCTTTTTCAAATTAGAAATACATAGTTCCTTCACCAATGAATTTTTGGTAGACTTTAAGCATATTTCAGGCTTCCTCTAGGATTCGACCTTACGATAGAATTTAAATAAACCATCTAAGACCTCTCTTCCTTCCAGATTTAGTCAAACTTATAGAATAGAACTCACTCTTTTAGAAAAAATATTCATTGTAATTTGGCCTTAGATTCTGATCACAAATAAAACCATAGACTATGCTTTTCTCGAGGCTTGACTTTGAGTTATGTAAATCGTGAATCTCAATCTAGAAAAACTTCATTTTGGTTAATTGCTCAGACTCCCAAGCCTTAGTACAATAAATTTTTCACACTTCATGGCTTATTATTTGTTAAATAGGGTATGCTCCAATTGTCCAAGTGAGGGTTGTAACCAAGAAAAATTATCGGACGGATTTTCAATTAGTTGAGACAACTTTTGGTCATTGTATGAGGTTCCTTAGATCTCTTAGGGGTTTTTGACTCGTATAACAAGTTTTGTGGCTCGAACTAAGGCTTGACTAAAGCTTGGTCTAAGGTTTGATCTCAGGTATAGAAATTTAGGGCTTCGGCCCTTGTAAAAAATTTGTTACCAACATATTTCATATCCAACAAAAGTTTGGTCTCTCTTAAAGCCATTATTAACTTTTCTTGTTGATCTAGGGTCACAATTCAAGGCTTTTATTATACCATTTCTCTGATACCATGTTGATTTTCCATAGGTCTTCTAGATAATAATTACTTCTAATGATATTCATTTTAAATTTTTTCTTATTCACATTAATCATTAAGGAATTACATAGAATATATTCAATAATAGACAATAGGATCATAAAGAGACAACCAAGCAAGAAACACATGAGTTTACCCTAAGAAAACCCACATGAGCGGAAACCTAACACCATTTTCTTAGAGAAATCATTAAGTTCAAAAGAGATACATTAATTCAACACAAATTAAAACACAACCATGGTCACACCTCGTCAAACATGCCTTTAGATAAGTCTCATATCTCAATGTTCTACCTCATTTCTGCCCTTTGTTCTGCCTCAAATCTATTCTTTGTTCTTGACTTATATCTATACAATATTTTGCCTTAGGTTCATCAAATTCATTGCCTTATATGGTCTAAATTATATTTTTGTCAAAGATGATAGAGGTGTATTTTGGAAGAGGTTGAAGTCTCTATTTATAATTGTTTAGGAGGCCAAATGGGTGTGATCATAGGGGAAATATGACCTAACTTCTTGGAGGGTAGATTTTACATTTTGGAGGCATATTCAATATAATTTAAAAATACAAATTTCCCTCTTTTTTAGGCTAACGTGAAGAACATGTCATATATTAAGTATTTCAAGGGCTAAAATATTAATTATGAATACGAACCATAGCTACAAAATTCAAGAATACCAAGATTGAAACTTTGATATCCAAAGGATAAAATCTCAACCCTATAACTATAACCAAACCAACTTTAACAACTATGTATAAATACAAAAGATGCAAAAGAACCTAAACATGCATCCCTACTAGTTCTAATATTGAAACCTTAACATCCAAAGTATAAAATATCAAAACTATAAACAAAACCAAACAAATTTTAGCAACTATGTTTCTATACAAAATATGCAAAAGATCCTAATGTACATGCATCCTTACAAGTAGCAAGACTCAAACCTTACATCCAAAGGTTACAACAAGTACTAAAGGCATATATCAGAATATTGCTATCCAATAATTGACATCTTTAGAATGGAAAATATTTTTTATTTTTTTTCTCGGTAAACTGTCTAACTATTGTATTATATGTACAGAAAAAAGTTTACAGACATTTGTAGCATGACTATGACACTGGCTTCCATGGCCACCCTCGGCGCCATGGGTGCAACCGACTGAACCGAAAGCTCCCTCGCAGGGGTAGCAACCACCATATTTCCTGAAGCCTCTGGAAGACTGAATGAGGCTCAAAACCGATCCAAAAAGACCAAAACAAGACTCAGACTATCCATTTTGCTTCCAAGTAAACCAGTCCACGCAGGGGCGACCTTCCACGATCGACTGGGACTGAATTTACCCTACCAACTGACACTGAGCATGACCAAAATGAACTGAGATTTGTAAAAAGCAACAGGAAGACAGACTGAATTCTAACCCAAACCAGGTGACCCGCGAACGACTGAATTCTGGACTGGAGCAGTGTGAGGGTGACCGCATCTGGAGCCTGCGCAGGGAGGCTACTCGTCCACAGGAGGCTTCTCCTCTTCAATTGTGCACCAGCCCTGACCTTCAGGGACCCCCTCCCACATGGCCGCCCATTTGGCACGCTCCTCGTCTGAAGCAGTCGTCGTCCTGGAGGTGGAGGGGTCTGCCATAGTAGCTTTCCCAGAGATCCCTTCCCCACTTGGAGGAGGCGGCAAGGGGTTAGCTTGTTCCGGGCCTACCAGGGGTGTATCCTCCCCTCCTGGTGGCGCTTCCTCTTCGGCACCCTCCGGGACCCGGGTAAAGAGAACTGAGACGTGAGCACAGATGCTGTGTGTATCCCGTGAATTGCCGAGGGTAAAGACCATAGTGCCGAACGCAGGGAGGGCTGGCCCCTCCTCGCTAGCTCCTCCAACCTCCGTAATTTGCCCTGCGTGGAGAGACGTAATCCCCGCCCGACGGTAGCAGTAGCAGCAGCAGCAGTGGTGGTGCTCCCGCTCTGCTCCACCATGACCACGACCTCGGTTCGATCCTCGTCCCGAGCCCCTTCTGCATGGCTGCCTATGTCGCAGCCGAGCCATGGACAAATTCCCCTCTTCTGTGCTGGGTTGGAGCTGGTCGCGTGGCTTCCCTGCAGCCAGAATTCGGCACTTGCTCTGCCCAAGCACCACCACCACCTTCGATGCCTCTTCCAACAAATTGGCCCCTCCTGCTTCCAAGGTGCAGAGCTCAGAGTTCGCTGCCTGAGCCTCTGAGTCTGCCTTCCTGCCTTCCGAGGAGCCTTCCGAGGTCTTATGGCTCTCCTCCGAGTTGAAATGACGAAGGGACCAGAGGGTAGCCTGTGATGGCGCGCACCTCTTCCCGCAACAAACTCTCCCTTGCAGATTTTTCCACCAGGTAACTAAAAGATCTGGGAACTTTGGCCTAATGCCCCCTTCGGCCCGATATTTATCATATCCCCATTGAACCGAGCGCCACCTTCGATCCCCCATCCTGTCAACCTGCGCACATTAATGCCCTGAGCTCGCCTCAGCCGAAATGAACCGATGGCGGCTTTGATCATATTGCATTTATTCTGCATGGGGCATCACATGGGGGCCATGTGGCTCAGCCCACGGTATCCCTATGTCACCCGCATCCGGGGTTTAGAATGGAAAATATTAAACATCATGTAATAAGTTAATGATTGATGATTGGTTCATTATGTTTAGGTCTTATTGGTTGGATATCATTTTATTCTCATCTAATAGGAAAAAATATAATAGTGAACTTTACTGCATGGTGCTTAGTATTTTCCTCTTCATAATAGCTAAATCCAATACCATGTAGACCATATTATGAAAAGTATGAATGAAAAAAAGAAC
Source organism: Pinus taeda (assembly GCA_000404065.3). Lineage (NCBI taxonomy): Eukaryota > Viridiplantae > Streptophyta > Pinopsida > Pinales > Pinaceae > Pinus > Pinus taeda. The sequence goes on along the minus strand of APFE030862735.1, from coordinate 171,026 downwards.
CTTTCAACCTCGATGAATAAATGTCCCAAGGATTATAAAAATATTAAGAACACAAACTTAATGTGAGTCTACATGGTTTGAAATCATTCAATAAAAAATAATATCCACAGCAAATGTAAATGAATATCTAAAATAACGTTCAAAATAATAAGATCATAACATGGGTGGGACTACTTGCAAATCTATTCCAAACACCAAAACTCCAGAGGCCAGAGTTACATGAGGTTATCTTATTTTATACTCATTGAATAAAGATAATAAATCTAAAGCATTCATGACATCTATAAGTGTCAAACTCACAACCATGCTTCTTTTGGAACCATGAATAATACCACTAGATATCCTTTCTAGTTGGATAATAATAATTATTTTAAGAATAAACCAAAACAAATACAAATGAAAAATAGGTCATTAACACATAGCTTCAAATATGTAAAAACATCCACTAAAGAATCATAAAACAAGGTCTGTAAGTAGTTTCATACATAGTCTACTTGCGAAACCAGTGAGAAGGGCCATGGACTGAGATCAACCATATTGTAGGGTGACAGTTGTTCAAAGTCTCCTTCCTTTCTCATCATAGATATTCTTTTTTGTAAGAAGTTATGGAACTTGCAACATCAAAAGTGGAACTTGTGACGATGGGTGAAACTTCAAAACCCTCGCTAGGTTTATATGTGTGGAAGGATTTGGATGTGATTTTTAGCATTATTGTCATGGTTGTAATGTATAAATTGAGTAAAAACTATAGATTATTGGTTGTTTTATTTTTGTTTGTTCATCATTATTATGTAATGTAAAAAGGAAATAATTTTTTTTTAAAGGAAGAATAGTTCCAAATCTCTCAAACAATGATATAATAGAGAAACTAATTTCAATAATTCAGAAAAAGAAATAATATATTCAGCAAATGTAAAAGGCCCATGTGAAAAAAATTATAGCCAAATCATGATATAATGCAAAGTCAACTATTCAAAATTAAAATATAAATAAATTATATAATATATAATAATATTTTCCTTAAATTGATAATAATAATAATAAAAAGGACGAGGTTACCCAGATATTGAATTTGGAGTATGAGACACCTTTGTTCGTGGGACAGGGACTCGCAAAAATAAAATAAAGGTAGCTTCAAATATGTCCACCATTGACATGCCAAAGAACTCAATTTCAATAATTCAAAAAAATAAAGAATATTTAGGCTAATGTAAAACATTATAATAGAGGGAAAAAAATATACATAAAGCCTTAAGTAATGCAAAGTAAATTTCATCTTAAAGTCTATGGAGGAAGCACATGTGCTTAACCATTAGGCCCACTAAAGTAATATCCACCTTACCATGTAATCAAGATACTTAATGTATTTTTCTCAATAGATGTAGATTCTATATTTGTTCAATATGAATTTTTAATTTTCTAATGTTGAGACATGTCTGTTATATGTTGTTACAATCCTATAGTGGCACATGTAATGATTGTAGAGTAGTAATAATAAAAATATAGAGCAATAACAATGATTAAGAAATGACTATTGGTAGGGAATAAAGTATGTTAGTAGTCAACAATAAATTCTTAATAATAGCACCTAGAAAATCATTTGATGGTGGTTTCTAGGATGTATAATTAGAGGACAAATTGATTGCAAAACAAAATATAATGAAACAACACACAAATAAATGTTATAGTGAAAATAATTTGAAGTAGGTGTTTGGGTACTTTTGAGGCTACAATCATACAATCAAATAACCCTAAAGCAACAAATGGAGGAAAATATATTAACACACAAGTATTATGGCCCCTATAAGATGTTATACAAGATTGGAAGTATGCCTTATAAATTGGATTTGCCTCCATCTTCAAGTATAAATCTAAGCTTCCATGTTTCTTTCTTAAAGAAGGAAATTTATTACAAGACATTAGTTCAAACTATTTTTCCAAAATGTACTAAAGAAGGGAAAACCATGGTAGAAGTAGAAGTAATCCTTGAAACAAGCATCAAGGAATTATCAAATCATGTAATTACTAAGTACCTCTTCAAATGGAAGAATCTAACAGTGGAAGAAGTGATACAAGAAGATGAGTTCTTCATTCAAAGATATTCATGGTGAATCATGTGTTGAGGAAAATACCTATCGAAGGGTAAGGACAAGTTAATCCCTAGATAAAGCCCTAGATATTGAGTTATTACATTTCTATTTTTATATTGGTGTGGTTAGAAAGATCCTTTTATTGTCATTGTACATTTTGTCTCATGTATTCTAAGGTGATTTTGTTTTCGAAACCACCTTATCTAGAATATTTGATTTATTGTAAAAGGAGGTTTCCTCCTTGAAAAGACTTATCTTTCATTCTTCTATGTAATTGTCAAGGTGTGGAGATACTTCTCTTTCTATTTTTATTGGTTGTCTCTTAACATATGACCATGTAAAATCATTTGTGTCCATTAGGAAATGGTACCAAGTCCTATGTATGATTCCTTCTAAGTGTAACTATTTCCTCATCCAAGTCCAATCTACAATATTCCTTATCTTGCATCTTTATTATCTTTTTCATAGTTATAGAATTATTGGTGTTAGAAAATAAAGAATATATACATATAAAATCATATGGGTTATAATTATCCCTATATAGTTTCATTTTTTTCCAAGTGGGCCTCCTTCAATTTTTAGGTGGGGATTGTTTCCACTCCTTTGGACTCTCTAAACTTTCCACCTCATTGGGTCCATCACAAACACTTTGTTCGTTTTGTATTTAAACTTGTGGTAGTTGAACCCCTAGCTTCTTCTCATCCTCTTCTAGATGCACCACTATAGGAGAAGCTTCAACTTCTTTGAAACTAACATTTATGATATATAAATAATTTTCGTAAACGACATCCAAAATCTTGCACCCTTTCACACTAATGCAATAGCCAATGAATATATGTTTCACAACCTTGTTATCTAACTTTGATTACCTCTTCTTAGGAACATAAGCATATGCCTCACAACCAAAAACATGAATATGTTGAAGTGAATGTTTCTTTCCAATATAAACATGATCCATAGGGGTATTATCCATAAGAGTTGATGTGAGAGACTTGTTAATCATGTAACATGTAGTAGCAACCATTTATTTGCAAAACTTCTTCTCTAAGCTAGATCCATCAAGCACATTCCTAGCTCTCTCCATTAGTGTTCTATTCATGCATTTTGTAGCTCCATTTTGATAAGGGGTATATGGTGTTGTCTAGTGTCTTTCAATACCATTCTCCTTTGAGTTTCCATGAGCAACTAAGTTATCACTAGTGAGTTCATTTTTTTTCCCTCATCTCCTATAGGATTAAAGAAACCATGACCCCATCAAGAAAAAATGTCTTTATAGTACTCCGGATGGCCATTACTAAAGTTGTCTTAGAAATCTAGAAAATAAAAAAAAGGATCATACAATGATATTATTCATCCATATTCACTCCAATTGAGATCAGTTACAATTGAGATCAGTTAGGTTGCAATAGTATTAATGCATTTAAGTTCTTGATTACATAAGCACCATCACCAATTCTCAAGGAAAACAACTTTTTCCACAGAAAAAGTTTATTAATCTATGATATAGCTTGAAACAAATGCCCCAAATTCTTCCAAATAGTTCTTTAGAAATGTTCAAAAGTTTTGGATCAATGAAATAAAGCCTGATAAGGCTTTCATCATTTCTCTATAACACAATCCACTCTTCATTTTTCCTACTAGTAGGTTTGGTTCTAGTTACTATAAGCCATAGATTTCAATCTATGAAGAGATCCCCCATTTTCATATTTCATGGATAAATGTTAGTGACATTAAACATTCCTATTTCTAATCTAGATATGCTTGTCATTTCCCTCCAACAAGTTTTCTTCTTGCACAAGCTTCCACTCAAACCAAGTTTAGACAAAAAAACCACATTCTTATCAACCTAGATCTTAGGTGATTGATATTTATAAAAATGAATAGGAAGCAAACATGCAAAGCACACTTCCAACATTAATCAATGAGACAAAAATCTATATAAATTAAATAAATATTGTTGCAAGAACAAACAACATAAAAACACACAACCATTGAATGAAAATTTCCTAGGAGAACCCCACACTCTAAGGTACACTCAATGTATTATTTAGCATCTAAATGGTTACAATACAAAATACCAATGCTCTTCATAAGAAAGTTCCATAGTAACATATAGATTATGAAGAAAATTCAACAACATAATAGTAAATTAAAACTTACACTCTATTTTTCTCCAACCCTAGTATTGAATAAATAAACATAACAAAAACATAAATATTTATGGTTTTCCAATTCTGCATGATGGAGACCACTAGCAAGTAATTGACCAACTAAAATTAATTAGGATTCAATCCTCCTAGTGATCAATATTTTCTCCTTACCACTAGCCAATAATTATTCATGCCACTATTTTTCATTTATTTTATACTATAACTTTGCATTTATTCCTTGCTACATTACTAAACTGCAAGTTGTATGATACACTTGTCCAGAAAAGAAGGCCCTATGGGCCTTGAATGAAAAAAATCTTGTCAATGGATTGAATGACTTTTGCAAGCATTGCATAAGGGAAATACAACCATTTTATTCTAGTTCTTACAATTATTTTAGGTTTTTGTACCTAATCCATTTTGATGTATTGTTCATTTTAAATTTCCTTTCATTTCCTAGAATTTGTATTATGTGTCATTCATTGATGATTATTCTAGAAGGACATAGGTATATTTTCTTAGAACTAAATATGAGGCTTTTAGTTGGTTTAAAGAGTTTAAATATCTCTTGGAAAATTAGTTTGGTAGGAAGATCAAGTTGTTGAGTACTCATAATGGCAATGATTTTTGTTCTACATTATTAGATAAGTTTTATTAGGAGAATGCAATGAAAGACATAAGCTAACTCATTATACCCTTAGAAGAATGGAGTTGTAGAGGAGATGCATATAACATTGATGGAGAGCCGTTAGTTAGGCTTAGGTAAATTTATTTTTCTAGATTTAGGTATCAACATCATCCCTCTACTCATTTTTCTCTACATTTCTAATTCCTAGATTTGGTTTAGGGTTGAATGAAATATTTATTTGCAAGGTGTTCAATTAGGTAGAGAGTTCAACTAGTACTTGGTGGGAGGTACATTTCGAGTGGGTTACAATTAGAATCATCCCCCTCTATCTCATATTCTTCTTGGTTGGGAGTGGTTCTTATTTGGTCTCTGTCTCTCAACAATATATAGCTAGGAAAGGTCACATGGTTCATAATGTTGGTTGGGCTAGAGCAGGAGAAAGGGGAAGTACAATGATAGGGTCTAGTGGTCATCCATCTCGGGACAACCTACCCATTCTTTTAAGCTAGTGGGTCAAGCCTGGAAGGAAGAGAAAGATTGTCATTGTAATGCTTTAAAGTGGCAAAACAAGAGATGGAGAATTTGGAGGAAGAGGTTCATACAAAAATCCAAAGCCTAACTAAACACAAGGTTCATCGAGAGTTTGAGAATTGAGTATTTGACCTAGTCCACTCTCACACATGGGAAACCAAGTTATTTAAGATTATTAAAACATATTGAGTGGTTAATAACCTAATTGTGCAAGCCTTGAAGAAGAGTATGGTGGACACTACACTAGGAAGATATTGCACACAATTCAAACTTTTGATCAAAATTTTGAAGAAATGAGTAAGAGGATTTTTGGAACTAAAATCTTAGTCATTGAGGTTTCCAAGGGTGTAGCCAATAAAAAATAGGAGGTTAGGTTAGGTGAAACTTAGTCCATACTCAGTCCAACCAGATTACTCTTGAGTGTGAAGAGTGGCTTTTCGCAATAGCTCAAGAACAAGAAAAAATGAAATAGAACTTTACGTATGTGCTAGTATGTGCCCGTAAAGGATCAACTTCGAACCCCTTCACTTGATCTTTGGTTTGGATACTACTAGCTTTATTTTTATGTTTATATATTAGCATATGCAATCGTATGCAATTAGTTATATCAATACTCATTTTTTGTAAATATGTTGATAAGTAACATAAAAATATAATTAATATGAATCATAATAAATTAGTGTGTGGCAACTTTCCCTAAAACATTCACTTAATAATAAATTATTAAATTCCTTTTATCTATTAATAAACTACTCTATATATTTTTTTAAATTATTAATTTATATTTCACAAAAGTTTAAAAATTAATAAATCTTTATACATCTATTTCTACTCATTAAATAAACATAAATTACTACTTGTTAAAAAGCAAATTATTATACATACATATATACATGCATTTCGATTTAAATCCATTTGATTTTCAAACTTAAAAATATAATATTTTTCAATAAATATAAAACCTAATTTAAACCCATTGAAAGTCATGTTTTAAGTTTTAATATTATAAAACCTAATTTAAACCCATTGAAAGTCATGTTTTAAGTTTTAATATTTTAAATGATATTATCATATTTGGAAACACAACCAGCCCTACCAACCACCAACACTTAACTACCTCCTCTTTAAGTATGGTGTGAAGGGCTTTTAAATGATATTATCATATTTGAAAACACAACCAGCCCTACCAACCACTAACACTTAACTACCTCCTCTTTAAGTATGGTGTGAAGGGCTTCACAAACCAACCACCACCGCTTAACCACCTCCTCTTAAGTATGGAGTGAAGGGCTTCACAAAATTCTATATGTCAACGTCTTATCCCCTCTCTTTCCAAAGCAGAATGCGTGACTTTCCCAATGTGGGTGCGTGACTATGATGCGAGGGTAGGCCTGTTTTTCCTAGACTATGATGCGCGGGTAACCCTCTGCCTCTAGAACTTCGCCTAGACTATGATGTGCAGGTAGGCCTATGATGTGAATCTATCAATGGTATTGATTGGTATGCTTTAAAATTATGGATATCATTTCAAATTTTCACATAAATATAATTAAAATTACATGGATGAGATATAATTGTGTATATGTAAAAATGGTGTATTTTAATTGAGTATGATACAAAGATGTAATGTTTTATTGTATAAATATTTTGATT